>JAQFYM010000127.1:0-117005 GCA_034694785.1 Agrenia bidenticulata
GGACACGTTTAAAGAGAGTTATCGTGATGACAGACAGACAGACAGACGGACGGACACGGTGATCACATAAGCCCTGGATCGGGCTAAAAATGGGATTTTATGGAGTACAATCATCTGGATTTACATCGGTGCATCTATCACCTCCCGCTGAGAGGGTCTCATAATTTTTGGAGTAGTTTGCAGAAGGCTGCTAGGTAATTGCAATCGTTGATATGCCTTTTCGGGTCATCATAAGGTTTGATATGCACCGTCGAAAGTTTAATATGTATTTTTTAGGGTTTATTGGATCTGTCGGGTGATTTAAATCGTCAAATAATAGGACCTGTCGGGTAAGTTCAGCCCGCCGCAGCCTGCTTCCAAAAATTAGAAGAACAAACGAACTTCCGATTTGCGATGATCGTTATGCTGATCTTGGGCAACTCGAACAGGATGAAATCGCCATTGAAGGTTCTCTGCATATCGATATGTCAGGCGATTGACTATGAGAGACTGCAAAAGTTGCAGGGAATCGGTAGGTAGAATCTAAATCTAGAATGCTACAAAATAAAAACAACTAACGAACATTGATAGTAACATTTGTAACTGATTCAATGGAGAACACGAAAGTTAAGGCAAATAGATTTATTTATAAATACGCAACAAATCTTTCTACGTTTCTGTTTTGAATTTTTTTGTAAATAATTTTATTTAGGAAGTAAATGAGTTTTTAGAGACCACGAAAGTTTAGTTAATGTCTCAAGCCAAGTAAAGTACCAAATCGAGAATTAGACAATCCAAGCATAATTTATTTATTCATGTTTACAAGACGAAGAAATATTTATTTGTTAGATGGCACATACCAATTCGGTCCAGTTATTTTGGACAATGGGTAAAAAATAAATTTAAACTTGGGAGTGTTACCATCTCCCCACAGAAATCACTTGTAATCTTCAACATATGCTTCTCTACACTCTTGCCGGATTCAATTAGATAAAATACCAATGTACTTATATATTATCATCAACGGATAAACAAATTAATAAATTATTATTAGTAAATTATTTGATTTCACTAAAAAAAATATCAACATTTCCAGGTAAAACTGATACATTAGGAATGTAATAGGGGAAACTTACACTTGAACAAAAATACGAATCGACGACATTTAAATTCAGTTAATACTCCGAATTTCTGGTATCATATTATCTCTTCAAAAATCTTTCCAATGACATTTTCAGACTGGCCCAACTAGGCTAAAAAATTAACTTTGTATTTGCATCTAATATTTAGTTCAAATATATATACTATCAACTATGGACTATTTACATATTCTCTAAAATACTATTTACTCATAATATTAATCAATATACGTTCACATTTAATACCCGTAGCTGAATGATAGTAGACACACCTATGAAGTTCATTCATAGGATTACCCGTATTCAATTACATTCAGTTGTGATCAGTTTCAGTTACTTAGAACTAGTTTTCATCTCAAGACAATTAACTATAGTAGTTACCCTTATTATATAGCATAATTAATATTAGATTGAATGTACAAGAATCTTCTAATATATATGTTTTTATATATTAAAATAATCAAACCTCTTACAATAGGGATTTAACACTAACGGCAATAAGGACACTACGACACTAACAATACACTAAATCCTTTTTTTTATTATTGAATAAAAATTGAGTGAAATTGAGTTCACACAGTCTTATATGTTCGTTTCCTTTTTAAACTTAGGCATAAGGTTACCTCCGTGGGATAGTTTTTAGAAAATTCAGATTTCCCCATTTTCTCCAAGGAAAGACACGACCAACTACCTAGAGACTTAAATAATTACTGTTTATGAAAAATACAAAAATCCGTTGAAAATATTATTTTATTAGAATGTAGACTGTTAGAGGAATTGTTTTCAAGATATATTTTATTATGGCAAGAGTTTCATGAGAAATCTCTATCAGATAGTCTATTCTTCTGTCGAAGGATTTTGGCACTGAGTAATTCAGAATTCTCAAAAAGGACGACCATAATATATAATAATTTTTCATTCAATTTAAGACAACCTTTTGGTGCTATGAGTTATTGTATTTTGTAACAGAGTATGTAAATTAAATTCTGGAGATTGCATTTATCCTCACTTCTTTCTCACACGTTAACGTTTCTCAAGAGTTTCATAGGAACTTTCGTTACAAGGTTTCAGTCCGTTATAGAATCAGAAAACCAAAGGAGAAAATGGTTTCTGATTTCATTGAACTGAGAAATAAGGTACAAGTCTACTGGATACTAAACTTTTTAATTAACTTCTACCCTAAACTTCTTCAAATGCATTTATATTATAAGTAAGGACGTACACGATGCATACAATGCAGTGTACAGTTTTGAAGCCTTTTACTTTGTGAGATTTTTAAATGAAACTTAGGCCCTTTCCCTACACAAAATCTGCTATTGACTAAACAGATGGATTGGAAGTGACTTGTGAAAGAATATTGAAATTTCTGACAGTCATGAAAGCATTTAGAGTTTTGATAAAACTCAGAGACGTGGAAGAATCCTTCGTAATAAAAGAATATCTTTGAGACTTATCTTTAGGGTGTCCAAAGGTCCAAGTGCAAAACAAAAGGACAAGGAGTCAATGAAAAGAGGCAAATTACGGATTTTCTAGGGCAGGAGATATATTTTTTTACTTTAAATCTATATAAATATAAAAGGCCTGACACGTTGACATGACATGTCAATCACCGGTAGCCCTGTTTTTTCATTTTCACACCGTCTTTACTGAACTGAAAGTTCCACGTTTGATCCTTTTTATGAAATGTGTCAATAAATTTCAAGTCCCTATCAATTATTTTCAGATTTTTTTCATCCCAATATGAAGAGGAATAATCAAATGATTTTTTGTCCCTAATTCAATCTGCTTTAAATATTCACCGAGTTTTATAAGAAAGATTGACAGTTCAGTTAATTCTCACATTGATTCTATTTATAAAGGTACAAATGATTCCACCGGGGGTTCGATCTGAGAAGATTGTTCCTATTCGTACATGTTAACTCCCCTGAGCAAAGCTTCTTCACTTTCACTCTTTTGGAGAGTAACAAATCTACCTAAATATTTTTTCTTTTCTTAACAACGGTGGTGGTTCTCTTTACAAACCAATGATATCGAAACATTGAAACTATTTCACCGAGAATTGTGCATAATATGCTTTTGTCCTCCGAAATATTTCGGCTCTATATTGTGGACAGGTCTGAAAGGGGTGCGACACCGGATGAATTACGAAGAACGGAAGGTAACAATATACCTCTCCGCTCGATTGTATGATGATTAAAAAACAGTGTAGACTTAATATTACAGTTTGGATTTAAGGAAGCTATACTATGGAGGACGAGACAATTGATTAAACACCTATCACGGGGAAATACACCGAGGCAGACTTTCCTAGATTACTTGGTAGGAACATAGTTATATGTAATAAATAAGATATTAATACTTTTAATTTTAATTAAGCTATTGGTACTCGTATTATTTACAAAATCAACTAGTTTCATTAAGTTCAGCTCTTCCGTCACGAAAGTGAGGCGCACCCGTAATCAGTTTCTGTAATACCCGTATTGATTCCAGTGAATTGCATTGATAGTTTCAAATGCAGATTATGAGCCTCGTTTCGCAAGTTTCTGCTAAACTTAGTAAATTTTTTTTTTCGAAATTGACTTTTTATCTTCTACTCTTGTGTACTTATGTAAGAATATAAATATTTCTGGCGGAGTAGGAACAATGAATTCCACTGAAGGTACATTCACATAATATTCATCTGTCTATTCGACAAAAACCCGTACAAGTAAATCACCATCACGTTATATCATCATAGCGTACTCAAAATTAATGACAACAAATAAGATCACAAGTTATTCAAAACTAATAACTATTCCTTCAGGACTCGAAGAAATGACTGGCGGATTTTACCACCAGTACTAGAGTATATAAACGCAAAATTGTATAATTGTATTCTACATATAGCTTATCTGCATAGTGAACTAAATATAGACCCGTATTCAGTTGCAGTTTTCGTACTTTGTAGCTCTGACATTTTTCATTGTTATTAGGATATACTAAATCTATCTTGCTTGAATATTTAATACAAGACAAGGAGCTCTTGTTTCTTTATCTAACTTATTTTTCAGTAGGAATTTCATAAATAACCTCGTGCTATTACCGGGATGTGGCATGGTCAGGAAATGGCGGAATGTAATTGTCGCTTTTATCAGGCTGAACGGAAAATTTTGAAGTATTTCTTTCATGAGGATGGATTTCATGGGCTTGTGTTTTTAGATGAACTGACCCTAAAGTTTTCAGAGTGGAGGAAGCGAATGGGGGATTCACTTTCCCTGTAAATGTTGATCTTATTACCTTTTTACCCTAGGGATGGGGAAGGATGTCCGTCTGAGTCATTCTTACCGTTGCTACTATCTGCCGTTCCGCTTCTCTCCTCATCACTGTAAAACTCTGCAGGTTCGGAGCTGGAAACGGAATGACAATACGGTCCAAGTGACCCATGTGATCCTCCACTGGTAGGACTAGGTGAAGCACTGACGCTTGAGTGACTCCCACTGAAATGCCGATTTCTCAGTCCATTTACCGTACCAAGGGACAGGTCTTCTGGATGAGTTTGCTCAGGAACGACCGGGATGAACGAGTCCAGACCAGATGTTACAGTTGCCACAGGAAGGCCAGAGACGCGGATAATACGTCGGGTTTCCCGTGACTTACGCTCCCGTTTGATAGAAGACGGGGGCGAGATATCTGGGGGAGAATGAGGAAAGGGCTTGTTATCCTTCAACTTCATGCACTTGTGATGGGTAAGATGATGCCGACGCCTGAAGCGTCCGGCACATGCTTCACAAAAGTATGGTTTCTGACCTTTATGAATCAGCATGTGGGCCTTGAGCTGGTTGGAGTCTGAAAATCGTGATGAACAGAGCTCGCAGGAGTATGGTCTTTCCCCAGTATGGACCCTTAAGTGTCGTCGAAGATTGGCCACTTGAACAAACTGCCGGTCACAATGGGTGCAATTGTAGGGCTTTTCCCCAGTGTGAAGCCTCATGTGTGTTTTTAGGTGATGATCTCGAGTGAATCTCTTCTCACAGATTTTGCAAAAGTATGGTTTTTCACCCGTATGTGTCCGCTCATGATTCTGAAGGACGTGCTTGTACCCGAAACAACGACTGCAGATGGGACAAGTAAAAACTTTATCCCGGGATTGCTGATTTGATTGTTGGTGTTGAATACTCCCTTTATTGTTATTATTATTATTGTTATTGTTCCCTGGCTGTCCATCACCATTTTCACATTTTTTGTGACCAATCTTTGATGTTTTATCGATTGGAATAATCGTTTGCTTGATATTCATATCATCACTCTCATTGTCATCCACATCTTTTTTGATAGCCATATGGTTTTCAGATGAGATCAGTCCATTCTGGATTGGGTTTTTGTTCTTTTTGTTCGCCTTGTTAACCGAGAAAGTTGTTCCCCGTTTTTTGTTGTTTTTATTATTGCTATTGCTCACATTCTTATTCCCCGAGATTTTTCGCTCCTCTTTCGTCTCCTGTTCATTAACCCATGATGAGAGAATGTCTAATTGAGCATTTGGAAGATTAGTAGTTGGATGTCCATTCACCGGTATCGTCGTCGTGTAGATTCGCTGCCCGTTATCTTGAACGGGAAACTGGATAGGAATGGGAAGCTGGAATCTGGTGCCGGGCGAGGCTGCAAAACTTGCAAACAGATGGGCAGAGTAGATCGGATCTAATACTGTAAGTGCTGCTGACGTGTTAATCAGTGACAATCCACTGTACGGAGGTGATGGTATACTCGATGTCACCAAATGATGCAGTTCTTGATCACGAATCTGCTTATCCGATCCAATCTGACGAGCCTCGGAATCCCGCATCTCCTTCATCTCGACCACCGTCGCAGCCAGCGTGGCCCCGATTAACGATATACTAGCACCAATTCTGTACACCTATAATTCATAGCAATAAAGTTTATCCTCTTTTACTGTTCAATATAATAATCAAATCTTTCATTCAATACCCACCCTCACTTGACCAACTAACATATGCCTCCTGTCTTATCTCTTCTAAATCTAAACCCGATACCCTCACTGCCCACAAATTTTTTGAAATTTATCTTAAACACATACATCATGCAAAAAAAATCTTTAAAACATACTCTCTTTCTGTACACCTTCGTCAACCACAAATTTCTCAATCTTTGACACCGATTCACTTCCCCAGCAGATTGATAGCTTTTGGGACAATTCATAAAGGACGAGTAACATTATTGCAACACACATTTTTCTAGAAAAGAACCTCGAACCCCTTCTTAATGAACAAAGCTCACAGGTAACCACCACCACAGTAAATGTACAATCCATGTCTCATAAGAAAACGAAAATCATTAGACTTTTAAGGATTCAATTGAACCAAGGAATAGGTTAAACCGTGGGCAGTCTTATTGATCATAGAAACCTCTTGAGAGCATGGAAATATTTAATGCCACGAAGGCTGAGTCATACTCTAACCCAACCGTTATATATGTTCTTTATAGTCTATCCTCATGAATAGCACAGATGCTGCATCCCTTTGCAGATGAGTTCTTATAACTAAGAACCTTAATGCAATATCCCTCAATATTATTCAAAAAAAAGGTTTAAATGGGCACAAAGAAAGGGCTTTACTGGATTTTACTCTTTTTCCGGCAGCCATAACTTCTTCCAAACTTATGGATTTTTCTTCTGAACTTCCATTCCTTTGAAAATACTATCGAGTACACTTTTGTAAGGGTTTTCTTGAAATTTGTTAATCTTTTAATAGTCTTGAGCAATTCAAAATAATAGTTGATTCTCTTAAAAGTTTACAAATATGAACACAGCACTTGCAATTCAAAATCTTTTCCTGCTATATTTCAAAACAATAAGATACTGCCTGTGTCTGATACTACCATTTACATTGAAAAACGTATTTAATTACAAAATATCTCCAAGGAAAAAATCTCATCCTACATCCTATAAACGTTCCTTGCATGTAGTCTTAAACTTTACACTGTCCGATCGCAAGTTTCCTGAAAACCTCACCGTTGCGTTGGACTCATTCAGTAGTCCTAAAGAGCAGCACCAGTATTAGTGGAGAATGGTGGTTGGTGTTGGTTGCTCATTGTTTTTTATTCATGCAAATATTAAATGGAGCAAGAGAATTTGCTAAAAAAAATTATATGCACTTTTCCAGCTTTCCTATCTCTCAAGTCTTGCTACTTTGATTTAATAAATCTAATTAAAATAGAATGAGAAAGATAAATCAAACCAACTGCTTACCGGGTAGATGAAGTAATATCCGAAAAGTTATCCAGATTCCAACTTCCTATCCAAAAGTTTCCTTGTAAGCTCACAGAACGACGAAGAAAAGTTCTCCACAGGAGAGAAAGTGAATAATAGAAACAGGGAAATGAACAAGTTAACTCGGACTACTCGATCACTTGAACACAAAAACCTGTAGTAAAAGGGTAAATGTTTATAAAACACTGTCCACGTATTCCATAGTATTGGTGAAGTATGCAAATGAGATCACAATAAAACTCCAGCCCGATTCAACCCACACACTACAGTCCATATAGGAGAATAACTACTGATTAACATTAAAGATGTTGAGAAAGAGCAAGAACCGAAGGTCACCACTAGTACAACTGAGGCTGAAGAGTGACTGATAATTTTTTTCCTCCCAACCTTTGGGTATGGCCTAGAGGATTTTGGGCCCTACGGGTTTCTCATCCAGCAATCCACCAATACGGAAGGATAAGAAATTCCATCAAAAAACGGGAGAGTGAAGAAGGGGCTGAAAGTCCAAGTAGTAGTACTAGCAACTCAGTGGATTTTAGTTGTATACAACATAATAATAAAAGTGCATCTCTTCTCCAAAAGCCCACAAGAAAGACAGAGGGAAGAAGGGTGTAGAGAATCGGTATGAAAAACAGAATCTGTCCCTTCTATCCTTTTCTCGGGATTTCTCTCTCCCCTTCCTTGGACTGGAAATCTCGAGCAGGACGACCACTTACAACCACTGCAAACTGCATCGGCAGTGATGTTGGACGGGATCCACTCAAAGATGTTTTAACCCCTGGCTTCCCTCACAATCTATGTATGCTTTTAGCCGTTATCGAATCCACTACCGCCATCCTCATACATTCTCTCTGCTTCAACCAGATATATATTTTTATATAGTTACTGCATCTATACATTTCGTTGAGCCTGAGCTGAGAGATGAAAAAATGCAACCCCAAAATCCCTTTCCTACTTTACTTATACCCCTTGTGGACCTCTGTCCAATTTGGTAGAATATTTCGACCCCACGTTACATCCTCCGACGGTTCGTATCAAGTAATAACACTTCCCTTCCTCATACTCTTTTATATGAGGTACGTACCTTCATTCTAGCAACAACCCGGAATGAGGATGGTGAAACCCGGACGAAATCCCTTGTCCACCGATTCTCGGCTCGACACCACTCAAACTCTTCTCCAGAACATACAACCCCATTGACATACCCTACCACAATATTCTCTAGTCCAGCATGGCATTCTTGTCTTGTCCTCTTCTCTCTTTTTTTTCTTTACTAAAAATCGTTACACACACAGGGAGCAGCTTTAGACATTATGTGCGTCACCCTTCCAAAATCCCGTTTCCATATTTATTTTATTTTTATAGAAAAATACACACTCTTGAGAGAGGGAGAGACAGAAGAGCTTTCTCTTTCCTTTGGATGACCATCCATCCGCAGAATAGACTTTGGAGGCATCTTGTCATCTCTCTGTCATCTCTCTTCAGTAGCCCATACCTAAGGGCCATTCAGGATGATGTCATTTGCACCGATCGATAGGGTTCAAATTGCCCTAATTGGCAATGATATTCTCTTCGTCGCAAGGAAATACGATCTCTCCCACCACCACCGGTCACACAGGAGTCTCATGGGCTTGAGGAGTACACGATAGGTTATTGAGTCATGATTCCCATCACACTCTCTCACTCATCCATGAATTATTGAGAGCAGAGTGGTTGGTCTCCAAGTCTTGTTGTCATAGGTATGACGATTAGGAGAGCGTATGCAGTGGAAGTGCTTTAGAATTAGGATATCCACGAGTTACGATGGACTAGTAAGCTTTGAAAAGCTGAAGTTATCGTATAGCAGTGGATATCCAAGAAGTGCAAACACTGAGGATGTTATAGTACCAGAAAACAGCACGATGAGAGCAGAACTTCAATATAGACTTTTTATAATATAAGAGAGGGACACAGGAAGGGGAGATAATGATTTGACTGAAAGAAGAGACTTTAAAGACTCGTCTGTCAACCTACCCCACTAGACAAATAAAAAAGTTTTTGATTGCACTGGAAATAAGCTACATATTGTGATTGATTCCACGAGGGTCAGGTCATCAACAGAATCATCTCATTCAATTGTTTTTTAAGAGGGTGGACAAGAACACAGAAAACCTTTTCTTCCTATCCAACATCCCTCCCTGACTGACTAACAAATAAAGCTTTATCAGTTAGCCTTGCCTATGGTTGGAAAACATTATCTATTTTTCCCTTCATCATGGATTCTTCCCTCATCATAAGCCGCAGATCTGGAAGTATGCACTATGCATGCACGCATGGAGAGAGTTAGATAGAGGTGATTTTATTCCCTATTATGTAATCTGTATACATATTATCATCCTTCTTTAAATAGTCAACTACCTATGCGTGGAGGATTCGATGGATTATTGCATATGCATGCATGTCAATAGAAATGTGAAGGTAACTGTCAAATCAGCAACGTGATGATGATGATGATGATGACACAGCCCTAAACTATAAAGTCCTTTATGGATTTTACTACTCGTCCATGAACTAGACCTTTACTCAATCAGGGTGAAGGTATTATATATTATGAGCATCATCCTCGACCCATCATCAACGGATGTTGGTCAAGGGCAACTTTTCTCGATCAAAACAATGTAATAAAAGGAAAATCTTAAGTAAAGAAAAGGGACCCTATCTACTACAACTACAAACTACAGCTAACACACCATGCATACACTCCATATTCTAGAAGGCTCCTCCATACAGGCTTATGAATGTTTAAACATGAGATTTTGTGATTCGATCTGCTAGTTCATTCTATATATTTTTTACACAGATAAAGTGTCCACTCTGAAAACTCCTACCTCCAACCACTCTCAACCATTCTAGGATCATCAAGTCCGCACAATAAGGAACAATCTATCAATAACAAATTCAACTGCTGGTTAAAAATTTGTCTGGTCTCGTCCTTACGGCCACCAATGTCTGGGCGTTCAAATATCTTTCCTCATTCATGTACAATAATGGTTTAAAGCAAATAAAAAAAAGGCTCAGTTGTAACAATTGCAGTGTAACTTTCTGAAAGAAGCTCACATTAAATCCTAGTGTGGACACATTACACATGACACTTTCCCTTATGGCCAATTTTCCATGATGAGCAATTAACTAATCAAAACAGAACGAGTGCCCACTAAATCCCATCAATTGGGCTGAACAACAACTGACCATTTCCGAAAAATGATACCTTTCTAAAACAGTCACACATATGGATATGGATGTAGTAATAGGGGCTCCTTTCCGGTCAGTTGGCTCCTATTGTTGCCCCCCAGTGGTTGTGACCAGCCTACTCTATCAATAATAGCGCTGAGAGCAATAGATTCACACCATTTCAATCTCATCGACATAAAGGAACGCACTCTCATTTTACATGTGAACAAGCTATTATTACGTGTTTTTGACATGCTATCCTCACATTAGCTTAAACTTCATTGATTGAACATTGAATATCAATTACACCTTACAACCTCAGCCTATACTGATGCATATTGATGAGATGGATTTTGTTTTTTCCAATACAATTTCAGCCGTTTTTTTCTTACTGTACAGATTGTACACGTAACTTTTAAAATATCTTGCTATTAGCTCTGAACAGAGCACTCGAATCCAGTAGGAAGAACAATGGAATAACAAAATAGTACATAATGTCTCAAGTCATCACGATTTCCATGTCATAATTATCATCAATTCTACCTCATAAAACTAGGGAAATGAGCTTGACTTGAATTTACCATCCTCGGCTCAAAACTGGGGAAAACAAATTTTACCTGTTTTACATGCAAATCAACCCTAATCACTTGGTTAAATGCTGGACTAGAATCCATATCCCCTACCTACAGCTAAAATATGTCTAGGCAATTGCCCTTTGCAAGCTTGCATTGCATATGCAGTTTCAACCATTAACTTCCAATCCATTGACAATCCCAGCTAGAAACACGGTTGAAGTAATGCGGACTTACAAGGAGATGAGAATATTGAGCTTAAAATTTTTATAAATGAGGAAGAAGGGTCAAGTAAAAAGAAGCGTATCCATATTCCCCCAAACAAGTTATGATTATGAGGGAATTATTTAAATGAGGTGTCAGGTCGATATGAAAGGGAGGAAAAAAGCAATAAATCACTACATGGAGATATCCATCGACACACACAGTCTCAAAATAGGAATGGAATTTACGTAAAATCCAGTGAGTAAAACTAGAAAAGAGAGAATAAGCATGCAAAAAGGAGGATGTCACATTATGAGAAGAATTTTCAGCGACAAGGGACAAAACATTAGATTGGTCATGGCTCTCAAACTGAATAATTTAGACTGAGGGCTCCAGTCAAGCAAAGATTATTTATTGCAGGACACGCAGATTACACTATGTGCAGTTTGACATGGGTCTCCACACCCATGTGATGGCCCATGCTGCATTATCTAGTGACACATTTGACCATATAGAAAGTACCAGAGTGAGGAATTGGTACCATCAAAGCTTGTCCACACTATACTCCCTGCATTTAGATGAGAAATGTGAACAACATTTTTCATTCCCCAAGAATTTCCATCATATTTCTAATAATCTACCCATTTCAGATGTACGCTATTATATTCGTCTAACACTCTTTGATCGGATAGGGATCGGGATCATGATGTGATCTCATCTCATCGATACTTTTTATAGCACCACTTGATATATATCATGAGTGGATTTTGTATTTTATGATAGGCGTAGATTTATGAAGCATTTTTATTCCTCCGCTTTGGCTATATATTTCTTTCAACGGAGAGGGCATTAAGTGGTAACTAGGAAGTTAGAAACTATTACTGAGTTTTGGGGTTGAATGTAAAAAAAATGTGAACGGAAAGTCTACTAGCCATACCAATCCTAGTAAGTAATAAAGGATTCCAGATTTATTTTACCCTAGTCTCTCCTGTATTATGGAAATTAGGATCCGGAAGGCTGAATTCTTGAATGTGCGATGTAATAATAAACCTTTCGGATTGGGATCATAGGGAAATGTACAAAAAAAACGCCCGTAAACTCCGTTTTTTCAAACAATAAAAACCCTTGGAAAAAATATGTATGCCAGGGTCACATTAACCCTCTACTACTCCCTCCATGGTGTAATAATGTGTGCATGCATAAACAACATACCTAGGACCATTACCAATAAACTGCTAAGCTAACCCATAATCACTAAATATCCTATTTTCCTAGATTTAGTAGTAGAGTTGTAGCGGTGGTACATGTGAACAACAAGGAAGCGAGAAGATGTATGTCACGTATAAAAGGGCTGGAAGTCCTAGTCAGTTTAACGATCACCAAGAAAGGCAGAAAGGGTCGACTTGTACGCATTAAATAGGAAAAATGACAAAATCGAGAAATACATAAAACTACCAATTGTGTTCCCCATCCCTTTCCCTGCATTCAATCACTTCCTTGCTCAAAATAATAATAATCGGCCTAGAGGGTACTAAAAAGTAAGTTTGAATCTCTATACACTCTCATCATGATGCAAAAGGGGAGGACAATGTCTGGGAAATATTTAATCCTTAAATACGTCTTCTCTATCTATGATTCATAAAATAAAAAAACTTGTCAACTTTAGGAGCCATTAAGAATCACAAATTTAGGAGGTTTCAGAAAAGTAAGGGCTTAAAATTTATGGTGTGATCCATTTATTCGTCCAACGTTGATCTCACTCGTGCCGATTTCCATCTAAGGTTGCTATTAAGGCCTAAGGGTAGTGTGCACAGTTTTGTCTACTCCTGCCTTCCGAGATTAGAATGAGAAAAGACGTGATGTAGGCGAGGATGAATCTTTTTCCATTCATAAAAATAGAACTCTCTCGCAGACCACAAGAAGCCCTTGGAAAAATAGGGATAAAAAATAGGATAAGGGATGAGGTTTGACATATTGGATAATAGCTACTTCCTTATGCTCATGTAACACCCTTCACACAGTCATCTTGGGCACGCGTTCCCCCTCCTATTTATAGCCAACTTCTTATACTCTTTTTTAACAAAACCACGAGCAGTGCCGTTAAGTCCTTCTTTTTTATTACTATTATTATTGCTATTTATTGCTCCACACAGAGAGAATGCTCCTCTACTGCAGGGGATAACCCGGTAGGCCCTTTTTGACAAAACATCTCTCACCTGCCCCAGAATATCTCTACCCTCATCTTTCATCCGTCTCACTTGTATTCCAATGTACAAATGATTCAAGACTAAAACCTACTTTATAACTATTCTCATTCTCACTTGTATCCTCAATAGCAATAACTTTCTTCCATCTCCACAACTCATTTATTTATATTTCCTTATAACACTACTTACTGTAGCTAAGGAGTTGAAGCACAAAGATGCACAGCATTCTTGGAAAGCTCTTTTGACAATCAGTAAAAAAAAATGTAACCCCATAGATTCAGTTAAGTCAACCGCACTGACGGGGTTATAGAATTTAAGAAAACGCCGGGTTCCTATGCATTAGGTTTACGCACTCCTACTACAGAAAGGATTCCCGTAGGAAACATATTGGGAAGGAACCCTTCTTAAGGAGCCCTACTGGCTCGGCTCGGTTAATCCTTCATCAAGTACAAAAGAGCGATATTACTTGGATCAGCTCCCTAGGTCAAGAGATCTGTAGGTCTTTGTAGTTTGAACATGGAGTTTTAACTCCCTTTCGCAACGGTTTAAAAATTCATTCTACTTTCAAGTCTTGCGTCATTAACAATGAGGATTCATAATTTAAGAGAGAGAGAAAAAATTGATCCCTCCTAAAGTTGTTGAGGACTGTTTCTTGTAGTGGTAGGACTTATTTATACATGCTACGTGCCAGGGAACAATTTAAGATAGGATAAGATCCATGATATCAGCTGCCAAGACGGGGCACATGTTTGGCATGAATTATTATTAGTGGAAAGACCAACATTAAGGTAAGGAATCTGGATTCGGGAATCCGTCTACTTTTTATGTTTGCTTTAGCACGAAACCAGGAACAACAACAAGGTCTGAGGAATGAATATATTCTTGAGGTAGGAAGAAGATTAGATAATACCTAGATTGAAAAATAAATAGGGAAAAGGTCCATTTGCTTAGATTTAGCCTTTAGATCCTCAATTCTCATCCCTATTTTCCTACCACCACGACCTGTCAATCACATTGATAAAAGGGCTACTACCTCCAATTACCAATGTGAGAGAAGATGCAGAAGAAGCGAAAACAACTCATGTGGAAAGCCTTGGCCTCTATTTCCCAAAACACTTTGAAACATTTCCAATCTCTGGCTGGACTCCTAGTTCAACATAATAGCATCCTCCTTGCCTTTCTTCACAAAAAATATCAACTTCCCTTTTTTAAACCAAAAATACATGAATAAGCAATTTTAAAATCCTTTCTACAACAACCGGCCATGATGAGGTGAACTGAAAATGTGCTCATCTATATTTCCTCCTCTTTTGTCGTGGAAATAATAGCCGTTATAATAGCCAGTTAATTACTTGAACATCATGAGCCATATGTACCACGGCGACTGCAGGTAGTTCCAGTAATTATTTATTTCCTAGAATCACCTCAACTTCAATGTATGTACAAATGCAGCTAGGTTCAAGATAAAGAATCTCCAAGAATAATTAAGATCACCACGACTTACCGATTTGTGATCTCACTTTGACTTAATCCAAATTCCTGATTCACCGGATCTCCACAGATTGACCTCACTGTATATATTTTAATTACGGTGGTGGAACATATTGTGGACACGAGCAGTTTTGGAAGAAAGAAACAGACGATGGAATCACTCGAGAAGAGCACGAAGGAATAATATAAATATGGTTATGGACTGAGCTGGAAAAATCGACTGTTGACAAAAGGGACAGAAGGTTAGGATGAAGAATGAACAAAACTAGTTGCATAGGGCAAGCCTTCATCAACCCAAATCCATGAATTTATTTTTCACCAAAGTCTGAGAAGAATAACATTGCTGAGTTCAAGCTAGTCAAGTTAAATCCATAGGAACTTATCCTGAGTTGACAAAAGGGAAAGATATTCATTAAGCAGGTCTCTGTCTATCTACGTAGAAGCGGAATACTAGAGCACCTGTTAAGAAGCTAAACCATCGATTCTCATCTCAAAGATACTTTCCAGAGAAGAGTGTAATAGTAATCCACCTCTAGATTATCAGTTGGAGCTCAGCCCTCTTCATACTTTTTTCCATAATAATTATAATATTCGTCCCTTCATTCCAATAGCCATTCTCCATTGTTCATATCGTGGACAGTGGACATCAACCCATCCTGAATCGTGGTGAGATTGTGAGGACAGGAATAAGAAGTAATATCGAAAGCATGGCAAGGAATTTAGGGTTTAGCCATTTAACAGAAAACCTCTTTCTTCGGGGCTCAGAGATAAGGGATTCAAGAATCTAGATAAATTGAATAGTTGACTGTCTTAAAAATTATCTAGTTACTTCAACATCATTGTAATTTGCAATTGAAATGACATTCCATGCAGTAAATACTCAAAGATTGATGCAGTAAGCCAACTCGTCTACCCTAGATAATATTATTCGCTGGTAGTTCGTGATTGTCAACTGTCACAGACTAGAGAGAGGATTCTATCTTGTTCAAACTATCCTTTAGATTTAGTCGGTAATTCAGTATTATCTGTTCATGGTGGATATGGGTTCCTTTTCCCTAAAAATTTGTTTAGAAATCAAACATGACCTTTGAGCAGAACTTGTAAAATCATCAATGTTTGCACACTTTGTGGCTCATAAAAAAAGTATATGTAGTGAAGCTAGCTTTAAAATCAAAATATGGCTGAAATTGTTAGGTTTTATGAAGCATGTCTTTAACATTGTCCAATGCTTTCCAAACCCCTACCTCTGCATATTTCAAAATTATAAATTCATTTCTTTAAAATGTTAAATCTAAAACTAATCTTTCACGTCAAGATGGATGGATGTATTTTTAAGTTAAACAAATTAAATTACTCTCAAATATGACTAAATGGTAACAAATACAACGATTTTTTTGGAACAAGCATTAGTGTCGCATAGCATAGCACATGTGTAGGAAATCATTCACTGAGCCTAGGTCAATTTGGTCCAACCATGCAGTGTATGTTTACCACACTCACACAACCCTAATTTTCAATTGTCCTATCTGATTTGGGGATTTAGTTATCCAAGATAAAAAAAAATCAAAAAGTTTCTAGGACATCTCTTCCATGACCGTATTAGCCTCGTTTAGGATAATTAAATACTGTGCATAGTTTATCGATGATAATTGATTCTTGTTTTGTTTTGACTTGAGCATTTTATTGATTACCTTTACTATTTTCGCATGCATTGCATAGTATGTCCGGAAATAAGTTGAAATGACCAAGTGATCAGTAAATCGGAAGTTTTGCAAGGAAGATGGGCTTGCCTTAACCAAATACATAGTTTGTTTGACATGCAAGTGTATCTTATTGCTAACCATCCAATTATATACAGGATTCAGATAAACATACATAAGATACTTTCAGTTGCATATCGAAATAAATGAATTAAAAATTGATTGAAAACAATAAGTTGGAAAGGATTTACGATGCCAGGATGGAGAGAGTCTGTTTGTGAGTGGAACAAAGTGCGATTAGGGCCATCTAGTCGAGAGTGTGTTGAAGTTAACCCTTTTGGGTTTATTTTTGCGGCTCAAATCGGTTTTTCTTCCTCGTGCTTTCAAAGAGTTGGTTCATTCGTCGTGTTTTGCTATTTGGCACATATTTTGGTATGAGAGTACCGTAAGGGACAAGTTGTACACACACTAGAGCAATTGCGAACAGTTAAGAAAGAAAAAAGTAGTTCATTAACTTGCCTAACTTATCACTGATATTAGGTGAGAGGAGAGTGAAGGGGGATTTTTGATCGAGGTCTACATCCATTTCCTCACCTGCTGACATTCACATCACGAACGAGCAGAAGGAAAGGAATCAGCATACGGTAACAAAAGTAATGTGTCCAATTTTTTTAAATAAAATTTTAACTAAAATTTTCACATGTTTTTGGGAACAAAGATTTAATAGAAATTGTGCGTATTCCTTTTTGCAATAGTGAGTTCAAGAGGGAAGATGCCGAAGGCACGAGCCAATGAAGAGCAAGAGAAGCAGACCCGAATTGCTATAGTCAATTCGGATAAGTGCAAGCCCAAGAGGTGCCGGCAAGAATGCAAGAAGAGTTGTCCAGTGGTCCGAATGGGAAAGCTTTGTATTGAAGTCGCTTCGGTTGACAAAATTGCCAAGATTTCTGAGGAGCTCTGTATTGGATGTGGTATCTGTGTGAAAGTGAGTTGGAGTTTTTAGGACTGTATTCTAACGGCTGTTCAAGTAATGACACACATGCTTAGTTGTTACTGATTTTTAAAGCTTATTTTTGTATATTTGAATTTCAGAAATGTCCATTTGAGGCTATTAATATTATTAATCTTCCGAGTAACTTGGAGAAGGATACGACTCACCGGTACTCTCAGAACTCATTCAAGCTTCACAGATTGCCAACACCGAGACCTGGTGAGGTTCTTGGACTTGTAGGAACTAATGGGATTGGGAAATCAACGGCTTTGAAAATTCTTGCTGGAAAATTGAAACCGAACTTAGGGAGATTCGTCGTAAGATAATGCATTCATAATTGGATTTATCAAGGATTTGAGAATATGTGGAACTGTCTTATTTGAAATTGTACTTAACTAATTTGGAATAGGAACCTCCTGACTGGACAGAAATTCTTGCATACTTCCGTGGCTCAGAACTTCAGAACTATTTTACTAAGATTTTGGAGGATGATTTGAAGGCTCTGATAAAGCCTCAGTATGTGGACCAGATTCCCAAAGCAGTCAAGGGACATGTACGTGATATGCTAGAGAAGAAGGCGGAGTCACAAAACATTGATGACACTTTGGACATGCTTGGTAAGTGATTGGATTATAGCAAAAATTAGCTTTCATGTTGAAGAATTTTATTTGAATCAATAATACATTAACATTCAACATGTTTTCAGACTTGAAGAATGTAGTAGATCGAAATGTGGCTGACTTATCTGGTGGAGAACTTCAGCGATTTGCTTGCGCCATGGTTTGTGTTCAAAGAGCTGATATCTTCATGTTTGATGAACCTTCCAGTTATTTAGATGTTAAGCAGAGGTTGAATGCTGCCTTAACTATTCGAACACTATTGGGACCAGACAAGTAAGGACTAATGTCTTGTGCTACTAATATGGTTAGAGAGTATAATATTCATTGTAATTTTATTTTACTGCAGGTATGTAATCGTTGTAGAACACGACTTGTCGGTGCTGGATTATCTCTCCGATTTCATATGTGTGCTTTATGGAGTTGCAGGAGCATATGGTGTAGTTACTATGCCTTTCTCTGTCCGAGAAGGTAATGCACTGAGAATTTCTAAGTAAATTTACAAATGACAGTAGAAGAGAGATATGAATGAAATGTGTTCTGAAAACGTGAAATAAATAGCCTTGGGTTGGTTTTAATTTTAAAGGGATCAACATCTTTTTGGATGGCTTCGTTCCAACAGAAAACTTAAGATTCAGAGAGGAAGCCCTTGTTTTCAAAGTTGCTGAATCTGCCACCGAAGAAGAAGCAAAAAGGATGGCACGGTATGAATATCCAACAATGACGAAAACATTGGGTGGGTTCAAACTGAGTATCAAAGTTGGACAGTTTACGGACTCAGAGATTTTGGTGATGCTGGGAGAAAATGGAACCGGGAAAACAACATTTATCAGGATGTTGGCTGGAAAACTTCAACCAGATGAAGGATCTTGTGAGATTTCAAATATTAAATATTCCATTTTCGATAACGAATCTACTCTAACTTGTGATGATTTATGAATCCACAGCCAACGTTCCTGTTTTGAATGTAAGTTACAAACCACAAAAAATCAGTCCGAAGTCCCTTGGCTCAGTTCGACAACTTCTGCACGAAAAGATTCGTGATGCGTACATTCATCCTCAGGTATTTTCTTGTCTACTTAGATACCTAATTTGTACGACATTAATACTGATTTGACTTTGTACAATTTCAGTTTGTAACTGATGTTATGAAGCCACTGAGAATTGATGACATTATAGATCACGAAGTGCAGACATTATCAGGAGGTGAATTGCAAAGAATAGCGTTGACTCTGTGTTTGGGTAAACCAGCTGATGTATATTTGATTGACGAGCCTTCTGCATATTTGGATTCTGAACAGCGGCTTGTTGCGGCTAAAGTTATCAAAAGGCAAGCAGATAAAAATCATAAATTAATTTTGATCACATGGCGTAATACATCTAACAAACTCAATTATTGTTGCAGATTCATTCTTCACGCGAAGAAAACCGGATTTGTTGTGGAGCACGATTTCATAATGGCTACCTATCTTGCAGACCGTGTCATTGTATTCGAAGGGAAGCCCTCAATTGATACGATGGCCAACAGTCCACAGAGTCTTCTAATTGGAATGAATAAGTTCTTGGAATTGTTAGGAATCACTTTCAGGAGGGACCCTAATAATTTCAGACCAAGGATAAATAAGTTGGAGTCTGTTAAAGACGTCGACCAGAAAAGAGCTGGACAGTACTTCTTTTTAGAAGACTAGACTGTAGGACGTAAATTTGAACGGAGCTCGGGAGTCGTGCTATGAAAAGATTTTCGATTTTTCTACAAATGTCAGCAGTTCAGTGGTTTCTTGTTAAGGGAGAAAGTGGACTGACTTCAGCCTATTATTACAATTTGTTATTATTATCAGTGCAACATATTGTTTTCAATTTCTAAAAAATACATCTATAATATATTTCTGATACTAAATTTAATGCAAAATCCACAAGACCTCAGCAAGCAAAGTCATAGGATGAGATCAATTAAAAGTACGTACTATTCAGGCACTGTTATTTGTCTATTATGTATGGTGCATTTGTCTCAGAGAATATAAATACTTTATCTTTGGTTGTTGTTATCAAACTAATCTCCAGTTTTTACTTGTTACTGTAAAATTGGCTGTTGCATTGCACAACATCTATTCCATAATAGCTGGGTCCGGGCCGTACCTTCGTTGAGAATAAATTCAAAGAGCTGTTGAACTCTGCTAAGAAAATATGCAGTTCTTTTAATTTTAAGTACCATACTAGATATTTGATGAAATTGTGAGGGGGTTTACTAAGATTTAGGTAAAGTCCAACTAGTCCAAGTTACATTTGGATTTGAATAATTGTTGTCCATCTCCAAAGCATAATAATTAATAGATGACGATGGTAAATTTAAATTTCACTCACCGTCTGTCACCGTACGCTCATAAAATGTATCAAGACTTAGAGATTGCATAGATGAAAGAGTGTGTGGACTTTTTCAAAGGGTTTTGCAACCGTTCTTACTTTCCTATGTATTGATTTGAGGCCAGAATTGGGATTTTTGACAACGGGGTGTGATGAGATGTTATTTAAAGATTTTTTGTGCCACTACACCGGGAATGATAAATATTAGTCATCTTTCCTTGTTCCTTCGTAAGTAACGTTTTACTTGACCAATTACTTGTAGTAAAAAGTGGTATGACGTTCAATATTATCTTTTATTCTCAAGCTGTACGAGTCAGTTAGTTAATTGGTTGGGGTAAGGGAAGTTGGAGTTGGACCACAAAATCTAGAATGAGAGATAAGAAGAAAGCAGATTGATTTGACTTTTATGCTGCAATCTTGAAACTTGAAATTCTTGAATGCAACAGCTAAAAGAAGATATCATTGGGGTTACTGTAAGTAAGTTCGATTGATTCATGTTCAAAATTAAAGGGTTCAATGTCGGATGGCTCGAAGTAAGGTCTGAATTTATCAAAAGTTTATACATTTTAAATCCCCATTCGACTTACAATTTTCTCTTTATAAGGCAAAAAATTTACCGTGCTTAACAACACTAAATTGTCCCAAGACTTCCAAACACGTTTTTGTTAAAGTTAAGACAGCCATGATGTCCTTATCCTGCCCAAATGTAATTTCTATGGGCCATGCTTTTAGCCCGAGTCAGGCAGGGCTTATCGGACACCTATGCCCTATTAGCCCTATGTCCGTCCGTCATCACGGCACACGGTAAATTGACTTGAAATTTTGCACACATTTGTGTGTGAAATTTTGTATTAGGTCATTTTAACAAGATTTGCTTGATCAGAAGATCGGGGGTTCAGATGTGAAAGAAGAAAAATCAGCTAGGGTCACAATGTGTTGATTCATTTAGAGAAACTTATGCTGATTTTATATCGGAATTTAAAATGTATTATTTCAAACTTTTTGAGGCTCAAGCTATCCGAAGTTGTACACAAAACAATATCAGAGAACTTAATTAATTACCAACGCAATCAATTAATGATGACAAGTATGACAACTTTTAAACTTTATTCCTTATGTGTAATTACCGCATTGAATTGTACAATTTGCACAAGTACTTTATTTATACTGTGGGTTACATAGTATATACTAAATAAAAGAATACTATTCAATATACTTTATGTGATTTGTTTTCTTCCACAGTTTTGTTATTTAGTAGCAAGTTTCAAAAATGACTATCAAAGTTGACGAGATTCTTCAGGCGTGTGACATGATCGCAAGACAAGATGGGCTCGATGTCTGCATCACAGAATCTCTTAAAGGAGCCAGTGTTGCTGGATTAAGTGCATTGACGTTTGGAGTCCTGCTTGGTCCTCTAGGAATTGCAATTGGTTAGTTTTTGTAACCTAATTCTAAGTAATTCTCAATAATTGCATTTTGAACCAGAATTTTATAACAGTTTTATTTTCAACATTTTTAGGAGGTGCACTTGGAGGACTGGCAGGTGCTTCAATGTCCAAGTCATTCAAGCCATTGTGGCAGGTCCTCCTTGAAATGAATCAACAAGATAAAATAAAATTGGCGAACCACATGACCAAAATAATTCAAGGGCTGGAGATCACCGATGCAATCCTTTTGATGTCAATAGTGTCAAATCCAACCAGTGCCGCACGGGGCACTATGGCAAAGGAGCTTTATTCTTATTTCGGTGCTGCCTTAATGTCAAGATAGTCTATTGTTTATCTAGTTACATATCATTAAGATTGATTGATTAAAATTATCAACCAGTCTGTCCATAAAATCATGGTTTCCTGAACTCGCTTCTTATCTATTAATTAACGATAAGGGATGTAAGGATGTAACATGTAACTGGAAAGAAATCATAATATGAACTAATCTTTAAAATATTTGTATTCTAATAACTATATTTCATGTGAACGATTTTATGTGAGCAGAATTGCTGTAGTTTAAAATTACCCAACTGTATTAAACGGCATATGCCAATATATCTGAATTAGTCTCGAAAAATAAAATGAACGTCCAAAATTCTGGGACTAATGGATTTTCTGTTAAGTGCCATCGATCGTAATGCTGCTCTTAACATGCCATTTAGATTTTTCTATCGACAAGCCGTGGTCAATGATCGAGTTGAACGATAAGATTTGGATGTGTAGCCTTTTACCTTTACATCACACCGTCTTACACTCTGAATTGAAGAATAATTGCACACAAAGGGAGCGCAAATTGACCACGCGGTGAAAGGTGTTAAAAAGTCTTGCGTGGTCCTGAGTGAAGTTGAGGTGAGAAATCTAAAGTTAACTTAATGGCTCCTGTCACACATCACAAGTTACTGAAGGTGTGAAAGGTTGATGGAGCAATTATTATCTGTTATTTTTATCTATTTGTAGATAAGAGCTTCTAAGCGATATAGCTTTTCCAAATATTGGAACCCTTACTTTATTCATCGTAACACTAAACATATACATCCACAACATTAGCACACGATATGAATTATTCCTCATGAAAATATAAAGCCATCCGAAACATACTGTGTTGTGGAGGGAGATCGATTTAACTAAATCTATTTTTCCTTGGACAAAACCAGCGTTTCCGGCCTGGTTGTGCTTTCTCCTGACTCATTAGTCCTCCTGTTCGTACCGTTACGAATCCCAACCAATGTATGTACAACAGTATTAATTCAGGAAGAAAACTGGCCAAGTATTGAATACCCCAAGTTATCAGTCAGACTAAAAGGGAGTAACAACATCTCATCAATGGGAAAGTTCCATTCCACCTATCACATGCAATGATTACAATGGAAAGGGGGGTTTTTTCTCTCGAACTTAGCAGATTGTGTATTCAAAGTCAATTAAGCTTGTAAACGGCTTTGTATGCTTCATTGGTCATTTCCCTATGGCTTTATTCTATTCTTCTCCCTCAAACCGAAGAACATGAGCTGAGTCAACTTTCTCGAGAATTTCTACTTTCTCTCTCGTCTTCCTTTAAACCTGGAAATAGGGTGCCATTGGTTGCATTTTTATTCAACATCTCTACTTATTTTTTCAATCTCCTCTCTGTGAATCCAGGGGGTATATTTTTTGGACTTGAGTTGACTCTCTCGGATTTTTCCTAGCTCTTTCTCACTCCAAACCGAATTAATTTAACGAACGAAATACTATTCCTTAATTTTAACAGAATACTCTACAGCCGGAGGAGAAAATAAATAAAAGTTTCGAAACACAGATTAAAATGAATTTTTTGAATCTGTATTATAGCAATAAAAAAGATTTGGAAATCTTCAGGATTGACAGGTCTGGGTCTGTACTTGCCATCTAGAGTACTGGTGATTTCAAATCATACTTTTCTGCACAAATGTTGGCAAACATAGAGGATTCAAACAATGTCAAAGGTGATGAAAGGAAGGGGAAATTAAAGGAATTTCTTTCTTTCTTACAAAAGTTGGCTAGCATTGCGTTATATCTCTTGACTACGACTACATATGTGATGATGCTGAACATATTTGTAGTTAGCAGTTTGACGGAGATGAAGTATCATACGTAATCAGCAACCAAGTGGAAATATGAAGATATTAAAGGTTCATATTCTCCTTGCACGAACCTCCCGAAGTCTAACAAATCACATAAAATATTAGGAGACAAGATGGGCTGTCGGTGTCCAACAACCTAGAGATTACTTCCATTACCATCATGCCAGCCAGTTTCGAGGAGATAAGGCCAAGCCATTGGCAAAGCTAGATGTAGCTTTGGAACTTGGTCCCTATGTACAAGGGAGCTAAAAGTTACCGAGCCAACTCATCAATGTATTATGTGTTTGAGGATGGCAAATGTGATAAAATATAAGGGAAAGGTCCAGTTTTGGGGTCTCAAAAGACGAGCTGGGACAGACAACCCTCTATTTGGTAGGAAAAAAATTCTAGAGAAGGTAAATACCCGGGACATGTTGTCTTGGCCTGTTTCTTCCTTTCAACCATGTAAAAGGTCCGGTCATAAAAAATTAATCGGTTGTCGGAGAAAACACAATAAGTTGACATTATGAGGTGAATCCGGCTGTGTTAAAAATTGCTGGGGTGGGCACCACAATCTACAATTGTACACATCCCATTTAGCTACTATACTTTCCTACTAAAAGGGTACAGATAAATCTTTGATGATTTTTAAAAGTCACTACTTCCAAGATGACAGTAATTTTGGGGCTGTCCCACCCTTCACCACAAAAGTGTGTGTGTAATGGCAATTTTAAAAATTTAAAGTGTCTCTCTTTCCGAAATATCCAGACTCAGAAACTATTTAGGTTCATTCAAGCTCTCCTTTACAAATTGTAAGTCAGTTTGTGTCATTTAATGACGTAAAATTACCTTTGAATGTTCATTGATTGACAGCAATTTAAACCACTTTGCACTCCTTCTACTTGTATCCAGCTTACGGAACGGTACAAGCTATGCATGCAATGTATTTATTGTACAAAATGTGCAATCAAGGAACGAAAATCTGGAAACTACTGTCAATCTTCATCAATTATTCAACTGACCTTTCTCTTAATCACATCACCACATTTAAGCACATTTTTTATACAATGTCTTCGTAACTACTATACATAGTCTACATTGATTTTCTCATCTGCTTAATAGATTTTTTTAATTATTATTATTATTATTATTTATTGAATCAAAACTTCCTTTACGTCTTTCAATTACTTGTGAAGTGACGCTTTGGACGGGTTGAACGCTACATTGACCTATGTTCGACGTTGTATTTCCTGCAACTCTCGCAACCTTAATAGTAAAGTGCGATATGGTATGCCCGCAACGCTGACGATCACTGCCTTGACATTTATTCGAGAAGATCTCTGCCATTAAATCTCCATGCAGCAAAAGGATTTCAACCTTATACATTAAATACAACACCGGCAGCAAAAAGCATTCTCTCACTGGTGTAAATTGGCCCAGCTGAGACGGAAATGACTATGCATTTTCTCCTGTCTGCTGACTTTTGAATTCTTGAATGGAAATTGAGTGTATAATATCCACAAGCACAAATATACTTATCCCGTTACTAATTTCTTCAAGAGAGTCAGGCCTAGTCTTCATCTCACAATCAGGTCGTATAATAATACTGTACAAAAAGCCACCTGCATCCAAAATATCTATAGTCTAGTGAAGATAAATAAGAGATCTGCGTGATCTTAAGGGAGAGGAAGCAGATTGATAAAAAAAAAGTTAAATCCTTTGAGTTTCTGAATATGCTAGTGGTACGAAGCTAGATTCTGTTATTACATGATTTCTTCCTCATTCCGTGAAAGGACAAGTTATTCTTGGCAAAGGGTTCCCCTTCAGTATAAAATATCAACTCCTCCTCTTCCAGCCTTTCCAACGACCTCCACATATTATCATAGATGAAACATATGAAACTGAACTAATGAATGTAAGCTGGAGAAACGACAATAAATTTTACAAGAGCTAAGTAATGAAAATTCCTCTTGGATACACATTTTAATAGAAAGACTCTTCTTCTCTCGTCTATTCCACTCTTCAATGAATTATACATACATCTCTGCATTCCTATACGATTTTCTCAAGCCTTTTCCTTCCCCTGGTCCCGGCGATGCTCTAAACGAAGCTCCAAAAAACGAACGGCCAGCTATTCCGCTTCGTCTCCAACGTTTAGAATCCCAGGCATTTAGTCCGTCAGTTGTCTTCATGTCTGGATATAGCCAAGAGGTCTTATGACTCAATATACGTTGGCAAACATGTTTATGATAATGACGGAAGACGCTTCCTTAAGCGAAGGTAGAGAGGAGTACTTGGTACTATTATCCAACCTCAGAGATTTTTTGAACAACGGGCTCCTTGTGAAATTCAAGTGGGATTTGAGTGTTCCAAGAGGTCTTGTGTAAAATAAGGGGAAAACATATTATCCGGTCGTCTGTTCTTCAAGAAACTGCCGAGTCGCTTACAAGTCAATCTTTTCATTATCTTCTAACCGGCAAAGTACCCACATTTTGAAGAACTTTCCAGGTTTTGATGGCAATTGAAAAAATGTATTCATGATTTATGCTAGATAAAAATTTAATAGGTCATTCAGTTCATAAATTCATAGAGAATCATCCATTTGGACTTGTGGACCCGGAGTCTTTAGTCGAATTAAAATTATTAAAACTGATGGAGCTTTCGGCTGATTTAAGCTTCGGTTTTGAAGAACTTGAGTTTTTGTAAATGTAACAAACAAAATTATGACCCTATTGAATTTACTCAATTTCTCTTGGACACACACACATTTCATTTACAATCGATACATCTATCTATCTTATTTCATTGAGTTTTAAAACAGATTCCAAATTTATTCCATGTATTTATATTGCATAGTCATTCGACACAAACGCGCTTATGAAAACAAGGGATTTTTGAAGATGAGAATTATCAACTGGATTCTTCTGTGTAGTTTGAATTAGTCTAAACCATCTATCTACACACCCGAAATTACAAGCTTCTTTAATACCCACTAAATCTGTTCCTGAATGACATCACATTTAATACCCTTAAACAAAAAAGAGAAGAGAATGGGAGACATTAAATAATAGATCAAGCTTGGTAAATAAGTTATTGGAGAGCCCACTCATTGCCCTCACGTTGCACAGAGAAGGATGGGGAGAAATGTGAATCCCATGGGTGAGAGTTTTGGGGAAAGCAGAGAAAGCCCAGGGCAGACACTTCCAATCTACAATCTGTCACCTAAGTATTCTAATTTATGGACTGGAGCTGTAATAAATGAAGTTTGAATTCGAATTTAAGCACCGGAGCTCTCCTCCATTCTTTAGTGATATGATTTCAACATTTTAAGCTATTATGTACATCAGTGGACTAGTCGACAGCTAACAAATTTATTCACCGCCTCCCAGGTGAATTAAGCCCATGTTTTGCTTTCCACAGCTTTTCCCGTTCTATTTTAGACTATCCTATCACCCACTATCATCCCAGACCTAGGACTTATAGAACCCTTGCAATTCATTGAGATTAGTGTGAGGAAGCCAGATTTAATCTAATTACATTTATCTTTTCATGGCCCTTATTCTCTTGTAATGGAATCTGTTATTAGTTTTTGGGCAATCATTCTGTCTGGGTACATGACTTCCTTTCAACACCTCATTTTCTTGATTTTGACCGACTTGAGCTTTCAGAGCTAATTTCAATAATGAATGAATATTGATTAGGATTTGATTATATTATTACGATGACTGGAATGTTTCTAACCGCTTTCCCCACAGTTGAGACTCAAATAAAATTGCACAACCTGACTGGACCGATTAGCTCTGTAGCCCTTTGAGAAATCCTCTTTGGATTCTCTGTCGGATATAGTTGTTCGTGGTTTCTCTGTCAAAACGATCTCCATTACGAAAATAAACTGTTATCCCCAACTATGTTTGCTTCTTCTAGACCATTCAGCATGTCTGTGGAACATGATATGATTAATCCAATGTGTATTCCACCCATTGAAAAAGGTTAGCCCCAGTACGGGCTGAATATATCTATATATTTCGCAAACTTCTCCTCCCAACTTTCTCCCAGCTTAATACTTTGCTACAGAACTTAAGAAGGTAAGAAGACTGAAAGGTTTATTATTAGACGTATCACACTACCCTACACCATACCATTGCCATACATGTAGAATTATCGCCTAGCATTGAGAAAGCTTTTTATGAACTAATGATTCTTGTGTGTCCCTTGGACGTCTCCTGTGTTTTCGTGATAGAGCTCGTAATCCTAAAGTAAAAAACGCTGGCACGACGACCTTCTCACAAAGTGCCACTGGGCGTAACGCATATTTTTCAGGGTACAAAACTGAGGTAATTTTGTTTTCTAAAATACGTATAACCAGGAGGTATCCTATATTTGTAAAGCACATTGAATAGGACTTTTTGTGCCTTTCCTTCGGCTTTCCTTCCCAGGTGAGAAAAATGTGAAAGGAGTTCTTGGCTTTTGTCAGTGTTATGTTATGTTGTACTACTATTACATACTCTAGAGATTTGGTAAGGTGTTGGAGACCCGTATTTGAAAACGAATACACCTTACTGCATTTAGAGAGGTTTACTAAATAGAATGTTCATACAACATGCACATGCATGTGTTTATTAGCATCACCTCCCACGATCCACGACAATAATACCCAAGATATCAAGTAAATTTCTCTATAGAAGCAAAGGACGAGTAATGGAGTTCATGGGCCTAGAGCTAAGAGCAGGTTTAAAAAATAGATATGTTGGAGCAAGGGAAAGATGAGCCCTGTGGCCTGTGGCCTTCCCCTTGTTGGTGAAGCTCAATATGGGTGAACGCATGAAATATGTATGGATACATAGTTTGAAAGTTTGAACTACATTGGTCCTTGAAAACGGTAATTTATGGACACGTTGTCTGGTTTAAAAATGAATAAAGCTTATTTAAAGCCCTGCATGCATTGATCCTGTCTTAATGTGACACGTATTGAATATGGGACGGAGAAGTTGCATACAGCATTGTGGAAATTGTAATATAACAGCATGAGACGACCACATCCAACGTCCCTTTTGTCCTCATTTCTTCCGGATTTTTCTAGGAATAAAAACTTGTTCCCTCACGCAGAAACAAGTGCGAGATTCTTGTGTGTTTTTTTCGTTTTTTTTAACTAGTCAAGGGTTGTGTACCTCTTCTTCGTATTCCTAGCATTTTGTTTCTGAGCATTTGTTCTGTTCTTGGCAAGGGTGCGGTATGGTGGGACACAGTATTATACTCAGCCATGGGTGGCTACTACTACCATAAGGTATTCGTCATGGTTGGATTATTATTATTATTTCATGACATGACATAAGATGAGCGTGAATAGCGTGATCATTAAAAGCCAACCCCGACCCTATATGGTAATCATCATGACACCACATTCATACTGTATAATGTTTGGAGTGTAGCCGTGCTTTGCCAGTATATCCCGCATTTTATTTCCCTGTGTATCCGAATTTCTTCATTTTGTCTGAGGATGAAGAGGAAGAAATCACGAGGGAGAGAATTGTGACAATGTTGGTCGTATAATAATCTAAAACCGACGACGATGATTACGGCAGACAGAACATTAAGAAAGTGCACCGAATTTACTTCACCTCTTCCTTTTAATGCTCCAGTCATCCATTTCTCCTATGTATCATCATCATCATAATCACCACTATATTGTAGCTAATGGTAGTACAGAGTACGTATATATTTTATTGTTATGTTTGATATGCACTAGACAACTATATCAAGTTCGGTTTATTCTCATAATCATTGGGTAAGCATTCCCATTTGATACTCCTCATTTGACCCGTGTAAAACCCCGAGAAGAGTCATTTTCTATTCTCAGATTTTAATTTTTTTTTCTCCAAGCTTCTATCCTCCTTTTTTGGCTAGTTTAAATCTTGAACACAGTAAATCATGGAAATTCACTAGAGCAGTCCACTACCAAGTAAAGTACGTATAAATTTTCTTATCCCTTTGAGTCTTCATCTTGTCCATATTCGGTATGTACTTAGAGCTGAAGAGGCACCCCTGGGAAAAGAGTGAGAGGATTCCAAGTTCCAAAGAGTCCGGAATATTCAAAAGGCTATTCGTAAAAAAACTCGTCTTCCAGTCACAAATATTCACATTCACATTTACATTCACACTTCGCCTAGCTCGGGAATTGGGATAGTCAATTGTTACACTCGGGCTGAAGACCTGAGGCCAGTGGGGCCTTGTAACTTTCATGCAGTTATAAATAGTTACAAATGGCTAAATGGCCTGGTATCCTCGTAGCAGCACTTGCATCTCAGTAATAACTTAGGTTAAAAAAAGGAACTGAATGAATCATCGACAGACATCATTATCTGCTACACAGGGTCCCTCAGGGGGTGCAAGAAATAACCTCCCTTTACCGCAAACACAGACTTGATAAACTTCTGGACGATTTGCACGGCTAATTGTTGATGAGCTTGAAAAAACGCTGCTTCCAGCTGTTGGCAACTTGGCACTTGACACTATCGCTGTTTGTAACTTTGGCATGTATATATTGGGAGCGTCCAGCCGCACCTGTCAAGTCAGTAACAACATCCCATCCATGAACAATCGTTATAGGCTTAAAATCTTGATACACAAGAATGAAATGAAACTTGGATAACAAGCTAATGGAGATGTCAACTCTCAACTTACAGATCCTTCCGTCGATTGTAACTTGAGGTCTGTAAGGCAAGTGGCACTAATATCTCCAGCACGCGAGTCAATGGCTATACCATGGGTTCCAATGACTTCCAAATTTCTCGTAGGTGACTCCAGCCTGCATCAAAACATCAGAGATGAGATTGAATGGACAAGAAAATAAAAAGGCTAAAAACTCCTCTAATAGGATGATTAATGACTTTCACAGTTGACTCTTCCTTTGCCACCATTCCAACATAATTGTAAAGAGGAATGATTTTTTTCATCGAGAAACAGAGGCAAGGGAACTGTAAGTCCTTTAGTACTCTTGCTAGTCCATCATAGGGACAGAAGGAAGACAAAGTACCTCAGTTCATTTCCTGATTCAGCTCGTACTAGAGGAGTTTGAACAGATCCATGGAAAACAGCTCCCCCCTCCCCTGAAATCAGAGAGCACTTTGAGAAACATGATAGATCATTAATGAGCCTCATTTCCAAGCGAAAGGGAACAAAAGAGGTAGACAAATAATGGGCACATATACATAATATACACAGAGACGGACAAAGCCCGTCTCAACACTTGATGAACTATCTACGATAAATGAATGGATAGCCAGCAGTTTCTCAATCTCCAGCATATTAGTCCCAAACTGCAATACAACATCATGTACACATGACATGATTCTGTAACTAAAAAGTTAACGGGAGAGAAAATCAGAAGATTGCGTGAAAGGGCTCAAATTAGCTGGAATCTAATTCTCTGCTGCATTCACACACTAACTCTTCATGCATAAATGTAATATATCGTGCACTCTTCACACGGATCGAGTGTCAACGGCTATTATCATGTTATCATCATTCTCAACCAGAATAGCTTAGAGCAACAAAGCTACATAATACAAGGATATGGGCTACTACATTCTATACAAAGAGTTATAGACAAATGGGATTTCACACATGAACAAGATGATAAATCTGAAGGTACTTGTAAAACCAGACCGAGAGGATTTGTGCGTACTGCAATGCGTTATGGTCAGAACGTGATAAGTTCATGATACAAGATATATGTGCCCAAGTCCAAGCCGGACAAGTTGGACTTGACAGATAAAAAAGGAAAGCCAGCTACCTAAGCCAACATGCAATTTTTAGCTGTCAGCTTTCACCCAGGGATTTGCTATATTCCATTGTCACACTTTGATGACTCAAGGCAATCGTGAGGGTGATGGTGTCTGTGATATAAACTTGAGTGTGTCACTTGGGGATCTTGATCCAAAATATATGTTTCAAAAAAACTTTTTCTCAACTGCTCTAGAGCCAAGAACTTATCAGAATATCATTATTACTTTTCCCAAGCCGAATATCACTATGCATCTCGTGAGTAAATGTATGTGCAACGATCCTTCGAGCAGGAGGATTTAGCACGGAAGTAGTAATAACGAGATAATTTATATGTCATTAATAAGGCGAAGAAATAGTTAGACATGGTAAATTAAAGGGATATCATAGCCGTACAAAAAGCCGTATTCATCTTCACAAACTGACAAGGAAAAGGGACACGGGGTGGAGCATTTGAAAGATGAAGAGATGTCTTATGATAAGCAAGTAACCTGTAACACGGAGTAACTCAGCTCCCACAAGAACTTCTTTCCTATCGGCTGAAAACAGCAGACGTCCTCGGGTATCCGTTATTTTCATTCCTGATGCTTGACACTCGAGTTTGTCATCTCCTAGATGTGCCAAAAATTAAATCAGTTCAAAAAGGATATATATAGACAACTTCATTATATTTTTATATAGCTGATGATGACTGATATGCAGCCAGTGTAGCATAACCCATAAAAACCTGTCTCCCTCGCAAACACAACGGGAAATCTCTCTCTAAATAAGTTTATTATCTATTTCATATGCTTCCAAACATTTTTCTAAAGGTTAAATTCAAACAAAATCATGAAATACTTCCATTCCACAATTTATTGACACTAAAATACTAAGTATGTACGTCCGAACAGGTATGTCTGGCCATACTGATGCCTCACGACACATATGTCAGACTTGGAACCAACCAATTGATCAACAACTCGCATAAAAGATTTTTTTCTCTCAGTTAATTAGTAGTATTTAACTTTTTATGAGATACATTTCTCACCAGACATACATACTTGTCGCTAGACAGACGTTACTTGTCGCGAGACATGCATGTCGCAGACACAAAAGTTGTCCACCCCACCCCCTTCATTTCATTCATGTACACGAGGCTGGTGGATTTTTACTCCAACCTCATTTATGGTGGTAGATTTTTGGTAAGATCTTCCAAATTTTTCTCAGGTAACCACTCGCAATTATTCTTGCAAAAGGTTGGAGATCCGATGAGATATTTTCCCCCCTCAGATCTTTGAAAAAGCATTAAAAATTTGAGGATTAGCTTACCCAGCATGATTCTATTAAGAACTCGGCCATCCGCTCCCCTAGCAAGTAGAGTTATATTTCTAGACGACTCAATACGAATGGGTTGACCCTTACGAGAGCGTATTTTAGAAGCTATTAGGTTGTCGAGCACCATGCTTTCACCCCGAAGTTGAATACCACCTGGAATTACTTTCAACGGTCCCATCCCATCCTACAAAAATTAAAAACAAATGACACCCACTAAATTAATGATTTAATCTGTCATCCTTTCTTTTTCTATCTTAACTTCGTTCTTTCTTCACTGACTTTCTTTAGGGATTGGAAAAAAGTAGGTATCATATACTTGCAAGTAGGCGGTTTGAATGTGCAACCCATGTGGATTTGTGCATTATTTAAGATTAAATGAACGCGTGGTTCGTATGTTTTTAAGTTTGGATTGGAATAAGAGGAATGAAGGATGAGAGAGAGGAAGATTAGAGATAAAAGAGGATATTTAGAGGGGGAGGTTGAATTTGTGGGATGAAGGAAGGCAGATTGTGTTGAAAGGAAAAGTGGAATGCTCTTTTCTTGATTCCGGTTCTCATTTCCGGACTATTTTAGCTCCAACAAACTGGCCTATAAATAACACCACGAAATCCTTTTGCATGATGATGATGGCTCCTTGCCATTCCCCACGTCCTTCTCCCCCCCCCCCTCAGACTCCTGTCCTACCTTATTTCATATCAATATTATTATCCATCTATCCTCCTCCCGCTTTACTAATAAGATGATCCTAACGTCCTCAGAAAGGTCTTTGGGAGCAGTCATCCTCTTAAAGAACCAAACACCTACGGCCCACATCACTCGCGTTCACAACCCCTTTCGGAAGCAACCTGAGACGGTGCAAGGGAATTGAGGCGAGAAAAAGGCGGCCGGCTATTTTCTTCATTCGGGGAATTTAAAATGGAAATTGACAAGAGCACCTTTTAAGAGATGGGATGGATATCCGATTTAATTTTATCCTTTCGTATATTTCTGGGTGAGAATATATAGGGGAGTCAATGGAGGGTAATTCCTATAATTCATTTCCAAGGGGAATATTAAGTTGCTAGAATTTGACACATCTCATCTAGTTTCCTCTTTATTCACGATCGCCGAATTCCTTAACCAAAGCTAAATTTCTCACACCTTGGAGTAGTCTATGTATCAGTTTGACACTCTCTGGTTTTGTAAAATGAGATCTTTCTTGGTACTAATATTTACATATCCTGCTTAAGGGTTGTAGATTTTCCCTCACTAAAGTTGCAGGGTCGGATTCATGGTCCGTGGGGTTCTAGTGATGTATATGTAGCAGGGTGCAGACGAATCAGGTGGGTAATCATAATAGAACGAGGTTGGAATTACACGAGATCCTTTTTCTCAGGTCGTTTTCATGGAATAGGCGTCCTTGGGAAGAGCCATAAATTCATCGAGATCGGAAGTGGTGGGGAGTATTGGAATTTGGAATAGTAAGAGAGGAGAGACCATCAGACCTGCCAGCTCTTTCTCATAATGCATGCTCATGGAATGGGTAAAAAGATATAGTATATTGTGCCCGAATGCCAAGGGTAATGGATATAGAGAGGCATGTGTTTCTAATCGAATTGCGAATTGGATTTTCAGCTTCTTAAATCCTCAATGATTTCCTATAAAACTCGAATCCATTTGAAGGATGACTTCAATTTTGTTTCTGGGGGCTTCGTAAGAAAAATAAAATACTTTATCGCTTCCTCACTCTTCTATCCCGTATGAGGGGAATCCGTACCAAAGAAAGATCTCTCTCTCAATTTTAGTTTCTCTGACCTCTCTCTGTTTTGTACAGCCAAAAGTCCATACCTCGTAGCTTCAATATGCTTTTTACTAAGTATTCTATTAATGATAAGTTTCGAGATGAATTGAAGATAAATTAGTACTTACATCCAAGCAGAAATTAGAATATATTTCAATTTTAAAAACTTACTTCCCTTAATATATTTATTGAAATCACTAGTTCAAATAGTTAGATTCAAAAATCTTGGGAGTCCAATAGTCTAATTTGTTTATTCAATTTTTTATAAACAAATTGACTCCATATATATGTTTCAACTATTTAAGAGTATATACTAATTATTTTAATTTAAAAACATTATCAGAATTTTTGCATGAAATTCAACGCACGTGCTTGAAATTTAACTTGTTTCGATCTGATCATGTACCGGAATTTCGATTTCCCAGCTTCTATTTTTTTTAACATGCTCCCTCTGGTAGTCTATTGCTATATGCAAAAGAGATATGCATAAAAAGATTAAAGACATCAACAACCGAGCGAGATAACACTTTGACACGAATTCCCCCTTATACTCTCTAGCCTATATTTATCATTAAGACTCCTAGCCCAGCTGTATCTGCATGTGATGATCCGAAGCCTTTAGAATATAAAGAATCTTGGTTTCTGTTACTTATGAAAAAGGGATAATAATAACACAAACCGCAGCCAAAATCCAAAAGCATAGAAGGAGGAGGATTGTCTCGTTCTTTCTTATCCGAGCATAGCAAGATATTTTCCTCTCCCTTTAGCTTATAAAGTAGCCTTAGAGTGTGATGTGTCCTACAAAATTGCACTTATTTACGAGTGCAGGGGGTACAAGAAATAGAAGAGGTTGTAGGAGAGGAGACTCAGTTGATAAAATTGCAAGCAGACTTGTTGAGACAGAGATGATAAGTCTTTGGAAGCTTCAAGAAAAAGAACAATATTTTGACTAGGATTGACTATTTCCATTAATTATTTCACTCTTCCCCTCAGTGCAGTAAATTACTTTGTGCTGTAATGACTACAGTTTACGATACAAGTCGAGAGACTAATGACAGTTTAATGCTGCATTTATTTTAAAGCAAATAATTATAATTAGAAGGGTTCCATATAGTTCCATTTCCATACCGATCCCCCTTTCTGATACTGGTACGGAGTAAGTAAAAAACAAATTCAAATTCTACAAGAATAGAACCTCTCGCGATACTAAACTCATAAAGTAAGGAAGGAACTAAATTATAGACAACGAGTTGAGAATGGATTGGATTTCTACGAAGAAAAATAATAGACACGCCGTTATGACAAAAAAATGAACTCTACCTATGCTCTATAGATTACAATGCACAGGTTTAGGCACATTATGGCATATATTATGACAATGAATTCATTGTTGTATCTAGCTCCGATGGAAAAGCGATCTATATTGGTGGAGGTTGGTTAGTAGCATAATAAACGACAGAAAGTACATCATAATCTAAAAAAGATCCATAAGCCACGGACATTACGGTAGTGATGTATCCTTTATGACAGAGACATGAGTATTCCTAAGTTGGTAACGTCGTAAGGAAAAATATCCTTCCTATCTGGGCAAAATGACAAAACGGGTTCACCAGTCCGGAAAAAGCAGAAGAATAACGGATACGTAAGAATCCTATGAATGAGCTTTTACTAAAACCACCACCATCACATATAACCTCAAACCTGGCTTGACTTTTTTTAAGGAAAAAAGACATTCAGTTCGAGTCTTCTAGTTCAAGATAAGCACGATGCAATGCACAAAACCAGAATTCCATGCCATGTCAACTTTTTTTTAAACTTTTTTCTCCTCCTGTGCAATCTGTACAAGCATTTTTGCAACATGATTATTAACGTTGGATGTAACGGTGTTCCCCAACTTGAAAGAAGGGAGGATGTATATTAATGATCTAGACTTAAGATCAGTGCCTTAGTTGTGAATGTACAATTTTTCATGAAGGGAATGGAATAATGTTAATTGAAACCACCCTTGGTGCATTCCAGCCTAAAGCCCACAATCAACAAAAATCTATATCATATTGCACAAGATGTGTATTTTTGGTACTGGTTGCCAAAAAGATCTCCGTTAAAACTGGCCACAAATACCTCCAGGAGCATAAATTATCCTCGGGGGTTGGAGCACATTGTCAATACAATCATTACTCAAGGCTGTCTTTGGTCCTGGTACATTTTTGCATGGAAAATCTAAATGGTTTGAAATGAGTGTTTGTCTCACTCAACCCGTTTTGCACATACCTTACTTCAAGTGAAGTTGATGAGTTTGAAGACAATGAGTTTCTATTTCTGTTAAAATATCAATTACACATTTGGCTTCTGTCAAGATTCAGACATTTTCTCATTTCCCCATCTCTCCTCTGCACCAGACATGAGAAGGGGATGATGATATGAACCAAAAGAGATTGACTGAGCAGGATGAAAATACACATGGAATGATATCCCAGTGTACAATTTACTACTAGAAGAGGTGAATTTGTCTGGAGATGATTTCTTTCACAATGATGCATAATGGGTGGACATCCGTTTTGAGATGAAATAGAGGTAATCAAGCATACAGACTAGATAGGAAGAAATGAATAAGTAAATGGAACGAGTTTGTCAAAACTCGAAATTCTTTCATGTTCATAGAAATGAGAAAGGAACTCGGGAGGTTGGGAATCTGACGGCTTGGGACTTCAACTTGGAGGAGAGTTTGATTTTGAAGAAATAAACCTCGAAAAAGGAGTAAAAACACGTTTCCATCTAATCTTAAAGCTGTTCAATGAGGAAACTTAAGGTCGTTCCCAGCCTTATTTGTTGGGACTACATAAACTACACACACTTACAAGTTATGAAGAAAGGAGGGAATACATTGGGCAGAGAGGGTGAAAAGCCTCCCGAGAAGGTGTCAAGGGAGAAAGGAGAGAATTGGAATTTAAGACAACTTTTAAATCACATTACGCACAACTACATTACCCACGGATTCTCTTTTCTATAACCTCGGCCCTCCACCCAAGGTCCTTTCTAAGCATTTACCTCAGATACGTGTATATTTTAGAGGTTGAGGTTTGTAGAAAAGGATTACTCCCTTGTCCTCCTACGACTCAAAAAGTGCATCAAACTTTTACTTTTGATGCCTTTGATTGCAAAGCAATGCTAACAAATCGTGCCATTTCTGCACTACACATACTCTCTCCAGTCTTTTGGTTTGGTCAATCGGTCGGGACTAAAAACATACACTTGAAACCATTGAATTGTTCACGGTGGTTTCGTTTATAAACAACAAATCTTTTTCTTATCGTATCAATTCTAGCCTAGTACTTGTAAACATGAAGGAACTCTCTACCTGGACTCTAATAGCATTTACCCATAAAATAAACCTATTTGATCATTTAACTTGGGAAAACATTTCTCCTACATGTCTGTTACAACTTTTAATTCTGTATATTAGAAAGGATGAAGTTCATTTTTAAAAGGATGGGGACAATGCACTCGAACTTAAACATATAAGTATAAGGTATCTTGATAAGGTATCTTCTAAAATAGACCCTCCTACCTAAAATCCCTTGAGTACTGTTTTTCACCCAAAGAGGTTCAAGGCTCCGATTCCTCCCTATCCAAAGACAACATTGAGCTTCTATATAGAGCTTATAACATAATACACGGATCAAGTTTCTGCTCAAGGAGTCCATATAATTTGTGCATAGGAGCCGCGTCTAAATAATTAGTGCGGTTACTCAATTGTAATAGAGTCGTGGAGCGGGTTTACTCGGTGTGTTGTAGTAGAACGAGATGTTAATAATGCACTAATTGGAATGCACATACCACAGCCTTTATATCTTTTGATCCCTATAATGCCAGAGATCCGTAGAGCAGAGCCATTACGACTATCTAAGTGGGAGACGAGGGAGTAAAAGTTGAGAGTGGACAGGACTTTAAGCCACCACAGATAAGATGAAAGTGGAACAAGATTGTCTCTATTCAAGAAGGGACTCCCTGGATTCTCATTGTCAGCACCTCGTCTCTTATTCTGTGGGCTACTTGATATGACTGTACAGCATCTCCCCTGCACTGGTTTCGGGTATGAATATTACATTGAATAGTAAATTATATTTAAATATTCATAGGTATTTAAATGGAATCCCCTGAGCCACCTATTAAATCTTCTCACCTCATCTCCACCATTCTTCCTTTATATTCACCTTTCCCCTCTCAAGAAGTCTCAGCTCTCTGTATGCAGTCTGGAACCCTTTCATGATCTTCTGTTCTCAAAGTTGGAGCTGGGAAAGTTGAAACATGCAGTATTGTGAGTACTCACTACTTACATTGTCTAGTCACAAATTAGGTATAAATTTTGTACTCGTATGATAGATGATCTAGTGCTTGTGCATGAGTTATGAATTTATCATGAGACTTCCTTGTCTTCTCAATCCCTTGCTTTTTTGTTGTTTTTTAACTCTTGAGAGACTCGAGACAGGCATCCCTCGCAAGGCGTACTACAGTTCTTGATGATATTTAATCTTGGAGTTCTTAGGCAGAATTTTAAATCTATTTTTTTCAACCTGACTTGATCGTATTTAGTTTTTTTTGAGATTCTTTAAATTCTCATTTACTTTCTCCTCTGTTTCGCTATTGTTGAATGGCAATTCTTGGAAAAATATATTAAATGTCACACATGCTTTGTCCTTGGAAAAGAATTCTCCAAACGTCAACATTTTCACTTTGATCTGAAGGGATATAATATGGAAATTAGTGGGGTTGATCGATGACAAAATTCCCCGGTCCTAAAACAAAAATGGTAAAGTCAACTAGGGAAGAAAAAACTGGCAGATTTGATAAAAATTGATTTATAAACTTTGAGGGTAGCTGTCAAAAAATAATAGAGAAATTTGTATTTGAGTGTAGGTATGTAACTATTAGGAAAAGTTTTCGTTTGAAAATCATCGATTACGCATGGATGGATGGAGATTAAATAAGATCAGTGGGATAACTACATTTTAAAACTAACACAAACAAGGAGGGAAACTTCTCCTTGCAACTACATCATAAACTTGTCTCTCATGAAAAAAGAAGTAGGAAGTGCTGTAACTCGTAAGGAAGAGTATGTTACCATGTGTATCTCCATCTCAAAAGATGTACTTAGAGATCCGGTAGATCAGGCTTAGCAAAACACGGCCAGATCAGAAATGATTCCTTTTTATATCCTTTTTCCTATACGCGAGTTGAAGAGTGCATAGATTGGAAGCTGTTTTTAATGTGGCAGATTTACTAAGATCTTCTGGATTCCTCTTGATATTGAATTACATTTAACTGATTCAACTCTATGCTGCAGAGGCCGGAAGTCCTTTACTTTTATATCAGATGCAGGAGGATCAGTCGAAAGTCAGTCAAAGAAATGCCGACACAGTCCTCTTAGTCCCGAAAGTTGGTAGGGGAAAAACCTTGCTACTTAAATTACTGCATATATGAAGTGTACAAAATCTATGAGATGTTGGATCAGTTGGATGTGTAACATTTTGACTTTGGTTGAGAAGACCATCATAGTTTCACACTTGAAAGATCCGTTTTGTAAACTGATTTGCGTAATGCATTTGAATTTATTCGTCTCGTGGCTTTTGAATAGAATTCTTTGAGGACATGTTTCCTTCAGCTTTCTCCCCCGAAATTCTTTTATCCTCCATTAACTATTATAACTTTCTTCCCTTTCATCTTCAGTAATTACAGGTCTATATACATATACACCTTATCATACAATTTATTAACATCCTTTGGAAACTGCAGACAGGACATTGAAAAAGTTTCTTTCTTACATTCCAGATTCTACTTACAGCTCCTTACAGCATCATATTGAGCCACTACAAATATAACTCAAAGATATCCCTTCATTCATTCCAAACTATTCAAAGTCTCCTTGTACATGTGCTATTGTACCTTGTTGAAGAGTCCTGGCGAAAGTTAAGAGCGTCTGGACTTAAGGAATTAGGTAATCAGACTTTTTGAAGATTTGAGTAGAGATTTTTTTAAGCAATTCGGCAAGATTAAAGAATTTAAAGCAATAAGATATTGAGATGCATGAGACTTACAGCGGAAAACTCCATGACTTTGAGTATCCAGAGGGTAAGAGCCAAATTAATTATGACTAAAAGTAGTAAGATAATAAGAACAAGGAATAGACATCTTCTTCTCCAGCCATAGAGGCCAATCTGGCATCCTTCATTGTACTTGGCAATGAAGTTCTTCCTCGTCTCATCAGTACTTAACCATTCGTTATCCATCTCAGCAGCTCTCCGACCCACCATGCTCCTCGACTTTCACCCTGTTTTAAAGTTTGGAGAGAAAAAATTAAAATCATCCATACAAAATATACCTAAAATCAAATCAAATAGGTTACATCTAAAATTTTTGCCAGTGACATCATACGAGCATTGTCCCTGCTTCTAAAATCTTAAGTGCTTGAACTTTTGGATGATACGAAGACATCAGTTTAGTCATTAGTATCCATGGCTTCTACAGTTTCTATTTACGATGCTGAGAATTGAATTTCAGGGTGGATTGAATGCTGAAGAGTTGATAAAAGGATGGAAATAAGAGTCTTCTGAGCCAGTATACGTAAGCGTACTCCGTAGAAGAAGGGAAAGGGATTGATAGAAACTTAAGATTTTTATCACAGAATGAAAAGCGTCAAAGGTCTTATAGGAATAATATCAGTATCAAACCGTAGATCAACTCTGAAATAGAACGGATTTTGGAACGAGGAGGACATTGATTTTTATAAAATTACCCATTTCCATACTCGCTAGAATGTCGAAGAAGCTACCTCTCCTTGAGAAGCTTGGGCTACGTTCCTACACAGATTTGTGTACAAGTAGGAAGGGAGAAGGAGGAGGACTCATTGGCTATTTGAAAAGAGTTAGGGAAAAAGGATAGAACGTATCTGAAATTTATTTAGAAAAAATATGACTTCATAAAATTCTATTGCTTGCCAATCTTCTAACACTCTCAACCCTCAGTTAGGCCATCACTCTCTCTTCTTCCATCCAGGCTTGGGGTAGATCTACAGTAACTTTCTTTTTCTAGGGTGCATTATACGATATGGGAAGAAAGTGCGGATCCACTTTTACTTCACAGGATATAAACATAGTTTCAGACATTTCTGAGTCACACGGTCTTATTGTTAGTCCGTGTGAGGAAGCGTAAGTCTACAGAATGTGGATTTGGTTTGGACTATCCAGGTTCTTTGAACGAGTCAGATTCCTCTTGGTTAAGTTCCTTTAACACTCTTTGGCTTTGGTAGTTCATGTACATATTATTCCACAACAAGATAACTCACACATAACATCATTCCCTTTGCCCCTATTTGGCTTACAGGGTGATTCCTCCACATTATTACCAACTTGCAAGGGATAACTTTGTGGGTCTATCTTTTTGGCATTTGTATATCTTTTTTGCATGCATGTCTTCACAAGAGGAGAGGACGGGGATAGGTATTCATGTTTTTCTCCGGATCGAGTCTCGCAGAGAGGATGGGTATTACTTTTTTCGGGATGAACCTTGAGTAAGCCAAACCACCCTCCTTGTCATCTCAATCTTTCTTCACACTTGCTTCGCCCAGAATATACAAAAGGCATTTATTGGCACGTGCACCTTCTTATTATTAGAGGGATACGTGGATAATAATATTATAATGCTTATGCATATGCACACATGCCACTGGGAACAGTTTAACTCAAGCCCCTGGAGCAATCTAATCTCAAACAATATACCTCGTTGCATTTATTTATGCACATATCCTTCAACCTTCCACTACGTTCTTGATGCATCTTGATCCAAGATTTTTAAATGAGACGGAGAAAATAATTAATCCGTCTTACCATCTCATTTCCCGACGGCATGTCTCATCCAATCACCAACTTTTACATCCTTCCTGAATAAAGATAACATATACAAGGAGTCTCTCACCTCATTGTCTCAAAATCAGAGGAATCTCAATTCTAAAACTAATGCAATCTTCTTCAAAATTACTAAAGAGTAGTTTTCTAGTTGGATTCAATTTTATTCCTCAGCCCAGAGACCCATTATTATATGAGGGACGGTGGAACTAAAAATTCGAGAGGGTAGCTGGAAACAGGGTAGAAAGGGAGCATAAATCGTCTTCAATCGTACATGTTTGAAGGCCTTATAGATACATTTATGATACGAAGGCAGAACACCCTTGTCATACCATCACCGTCCTGAATTCCCTGTCTGGATCTTAGTATACACAAAACTAGACTCTTTGCTAGAAGGCCGGAGAGGATCAGAATTTTGAGTTCAGGATGGAAAGGAATGGGGCTTGTGTGGGAAGAAGGGAAAGAAAGACATTTCAGCAGTATTTTTCTTGCGATGAATTATAGTCCGTTAAAATAGGCTTTAAAATATCGTTTGATACAAAACGGTTGGCTTCTCCTTGTACGGAATGGTTCAAGAGATGCAAAAATATGCTGCTATTACAGCTCCTCTTACATCTTAGAAATTTACGGGCGCTTGCGAGTAATAGGTTATGAGATGAGGGGAGGGGGTGTTCCACAAGATCGTTTCCATCTCATCTTTCCCCGCCTCATATCATACACATCCGGCTACCTAGCATCTGCATTCTCAAATCCTCAACTTTTGTTAGATATAAAAGAGATTCTTCTCACGATTTCCAATTCCTCAGAATTCCCTATCCAGGCCATCAATAAATTATCCAAAGAGCGCTCAATCCCATGCAACCTCATGAGTTTGACTGAGAAATGAATATCTCTTATATGACAATCAGGAGGGTAGACCGAGTCGTAAAACCTGATTGATTCTGTAGACAAGGGTAATTGAAATGTCCCTTTTAGGAAATCTCAAATTCATCGCCTGCTTTATTTTACTACATTATATTTATTCCTTCCAAACTTTTTACAATGTGTTACATAATTTGTACTGTCCCCACGTGTACACGTACATCTTGTATGATAAGATAAAACTGCTGCTACTAACTATCTTGAATCTTCACCACAAAAGCTTCATTATTAGCTTGTGGTTGGTTACCTGCGCCTGCATGGGTAAAAGTATGCATAGGAGAAAATCTAGTATGGCTAGATGGTGGGGAAACCTTAATAAATTCCTCAAAATCCTACTTATCTTTTGTACGGATGAAAAAAATCTCTGTAGTTTACCCTTGTTTTGTAAGGCTTCTTTGTAAAGTCAAAGTCTAAAAAGGTAAGGAATTATAAAAAAAATACGAATATAAACATTTTAACAGCCAGTGTCGGTTGGGTGATTCTTGAAGTTTCTTAAAATTTGTAACAAGTCTAAAGTTGGCCTGAGTAGAATTAATAACTTTGTATAAACAATGTGGACGTATTTACGGGAATCCCATTTCGGAAAACATAACAAGAGCGTTTACGTCCACCGCGTCATAAATGACATGGGAAATGTCATCTGGATTATCTTTACTACTGTTGACTCCCAAACGATAAAGTAAGAGGTTGATAGTTCATAAAACTTTTACTTTCTTAAATTCCACACATTTATTGGCATTAAAAATCGTAAGCACCTAACCACCCTCTCACGGCTCAAGACCGACGAGCCTCTTTATTACTAAACCATGAAGACGATGATTGAGGTGCACCGACCACGCTCATGTAACAGACAATTCCTCCCCTGTGATGATAACCTACCACTTGTGTATGAAATCCATTCGCGGTTAAAAACCTTATTTTCACTGAGGCATCAAAATTGAAACCATTAATTGAGGTCTAGAGCTTCCAGTCTAGGGGTCTACGTCCCAAGTCTAGCAGATAGAGTAAATAGCAGATGCTAAGCTAACCTAAGTCTAGTAGAGATATAGGATGTGGAAAATTATTGGCCATATAATATTCATCATGTACCATTTAACAGGGTCATAAATGTAGTTTAGAGTAAACTTACCCGGAATTTCAATGATTCGAAAGGATTTAGAGGAATATTATCCACTTTTAGCCTTGAAATATCCTTTACATATCATATGACTCCTCGTACACTCACCTATTTCATAGTTAAACAAACAAAATGTTGCGAGCCCTCTCAACTTCTAACTGCTTTTCTAGTATGTTTAGTTAAGAAGACTGAAAATGCATTTAGAAAAGTTTTTCCCTAATACACTACGGAATTGCAAGTTCCTTTATTATATCTTCGTTTTCAAAATAAATCCAGAGCAGAGATCTAGAGACGTTCTTAAACGGGTCAGCTTGTCTGGAAATTTATTTTAACAAGACTCGAGTCTTGATAAGTTGTAAATTTGAGAGAGTATACATGTATACCGATCTTAAGCGATCCTACCTATATTTGCATAAGGTTGGGGGAGGCAGAGAATGAGTTGTCAAGGCAGGAGAGGAAAGGAAGTTGTACAATTTCGGGGAAGAAATCTGGAGAAGACTGGGGCGAATAATAGTGTGTTTGCTAAGAAAATAAAATTTAGATAGGAACCTCCAGGAGTTTGATGACAATTTACTTTTAAATTGAAACGTCATTATTCGTCTCCCTTTGTTTCACCGCACGTGTCATTCCGTCTTATTTCATTCTCAGTCTATAGCAGTCTACAAAATTTAATCGTTCATCTAACATCCCATGTGCCCTTCCTATCCAGTCTCGTGAGAGTCCTTTGCCTTCCCTTGCTCAAGTTTAACTATGGTCTCATGGGTATTCGTTTAGAAACAGATTGCTTATTACAGTGTTGATGTACTAGAAAACAAATCACTTTCTAGACAAACACCTCCTGAACACATTTAAAGAACACTCTTCAGATTTAAAAGTTCAATCCCACTCCTGAACTCATTGTAAATTTATTCTGTAAGTTGGCACAAATATTTCACAGTAATATTTTATCATACGAGCTAATATTATGGATTGCTCCTGGATGAGAATGTAGTGAAAGTAATGAAGCATCTGACTGTACATTAATCTTATCTAATATTTTTATGGGTGTGAGGCGTGGGCACTTTAGTAGAAAAAAATAAATCTACGAGACAGATATATTCCTCCCCCCATTGTCTTTACTCTCAGCATCTTTTGTAGAAAAATTAGTGTTGAAATATGTACATGAAAAGTATTCAAATTTTAAGTAATGTAAATAAAGTACAGAAATGAAAGATATTTGGATGATTTTTTAATTAATTTTATAAAGAAAACTTAGTATATAGCCACCACAAAATCGTATTGAACTATCAATTGCTTGCATTTGTTATTCATCATCGCTAGAATGATTTGAAATTATACGCTCAGAAATTTTTCATACTCGAAACTGTCAGGAAGAAATAAGGCTGAAACCCATCCCTGCCCTTCCAGGTAGTCTTGAACATTAAACAAGAATAAAAAGCCATGGTTTGTGTTAAAAGAGAAGTCATTTTGTCAAAAGGAAACCACTGATGATGAGCAACCAGCATGTGGTAAGGTCGGTGAATAGAAGGGATAGCATTTTTTTAATAATGGAAACATGGACATCTCATCTTCATTTAAGTTTGTGTAAAAAGTAAGAGCAACTCAGTACCAGGAACGGTAAAAGGTTGACACGTTTAATGGGGAAATAAACTCGACCGTGGCAATATCCTCTTCTACGTGTATCTTGTTTGGACTTCCATTAATAAAGTTCACCGTCAGTGGTGTCGTCAGTGGGAAAAGTCACTCTTTCAACCATCCCAGATTGACAGCTCACCTTTCTCCACCAATAAACTAATTTTGACAGAAGAGAACAGGAGAATATTGAAATCTAAACCTTAATGTGTGCTCAATCCTTTCTTCCATTATTAATGACTTTTCTCACCAAGAAATACTGAAAGGAATGCCATTCGAGCAGTGTGCAGTAGGTTCGTGTCTCGTGTTCTTAGCTCAAGACAAGACACGCAGAAGGTACTCGTAACTGCATACAAGGTGGACACATGCACACTTGCACGCACTAAAGATAAGGTTAACAAAAGTGTCCAGGGCAAGTGGACCATGGGGAAAGATAGGGGGACATTTAGGACTATGAAAAATTACTGATCTGTCCATACCCCGATGGGAGCTGTGTTGGCAAGAGAGAATACCCTTCGAGAGCTCAAGCAGTACGTAACGAATCTGTCCATATGTTCAAGCAAAGTCTGAGATCATGACCAAGTCTATCAAATTGACATAAGAAACATGTGCTCCTATCTGCCCAAAAAAAAGAATTTGCTCAAATTGACACGATTGTTCACACTTTCCTTTATACACAGGCACAAAGACCTTCAGCGGACCCCTATGGCCCAGTAGAGCATAAGGTCTGGCGTTGGTCTATGGTACAGTATGATTCTTATACTTCCCCTCTTTGCTAACACCAACTTCCTTAACTCAGTTTACCGTCTTAGCTCAGCTGTACTTTACTCAGTTTGGATTGTCCGAACAAGATTGACTGACGGACGACAGCCGGAGGACAGTCATTCTTTGGAAACCCTATAGATAATCTGAGCCTAGTAATGTGTAGTAAAGTCCAATAGTATTTTTCCCTCACCATCTCATCATCATTTTATCTCCTTTCTCAGCCCAACTCTCTTTCTGCGCTTTTAAAATGAAAACTGGACAACACTTACCAAAGAGACACGGAGAACAAACTTTCCCTGTGTCTAGTCCACACCTCGGAAGATAGCTAAAACCTTTTAAGACAGACTGAGTGAATAAAGAAGAAAGGGCCTGTGGCAGGAATACCAATCACCTTTCTACATTAAGCTAAATTAAAGTACAGGTCAGTCAGACCCCCTTGCCTTGTCAGGACAGTACAACACCGAACTTTGTCATATTTTAAACGAGCAAGTCAACACAGAGCATCGAATGAATAGAAACAAAATACTCCATAAAATAATGAGAAGAAACCATAAATTTAATTTCTTGGCTCACCTTTAGCTTTACTTTTTTTTATCCTTCTGCTAGGAAATAGGTTCCAGTCTCAAAGAAATCCATACTTTTAGTATAGTAGCAGCAGGGCCCAAGTATATTGAACTCATAAGTAATACGAGGTTAAATCAACCTCAACTACATTCTTGGCAGCACTTAGCGTACTTGAACACATTTCAGTATGGGTCAATTGTCCGTTCTGGTTAACCACTTTGTAAATTAAACCACCATGTTGATTTCGGTATCAAATCACTTTTCAATGTTCATCTTAATAGAAGACAATTATATAAATAGATGAAAAATTTCCAGACAAATTCTCAACCCTAATGTGAACAGGTCTACCGTCTACTCGTATGAACAACTCGAATCGTTTAGTTTTAAACTCACTAGAACAGGAAAATAAAACCCTCTGGTTTCTCGTGTCCGTTTCATGCTTGGAACTTAAGCTATGAGATGGGCTTCCTTGATTTGAATTATCGTTTGGATTAAGATGTCCCCGAGCAGGTAAGTAGTGGCAAAGTAACTCTGTGGACATGTACTACTTTCATGAACTTGGGAATGAACTGGGATAATAGTACATTAGTAGTAGTCGTAGCAATGAACTACAGGACACTTCTTTTTCTTATGCACTCGAGAGGATGTGAACTCATATGGGAGACTTGGTTTGGTCTGAGAGAGGAACACACAACTACAAGACTCCTATTAAGTAAAGAGTTGTCTTTACAATCTATTTTTATCTAAGGACGGTTTGTGATGCTTCCAATTTTTGCATCACTATCGCCTCCTAAGAAAAACGAGGCCTCTGAATTGCTCAGGCTATAGTCATCCCAGATTTAAACAACTCTCATCAGTCCAATGTTATCATATACCATTCGTGCAACTTTCTAGTACATAGTGCATAGGAATGAGTATTGTATTTCTATACCAAATTCGTTCCTCTAGCTTCCCTAGTATCAAACACATCCGTATAAACATATTTCTTTTGTATAGTTAGTGGCCTATAGCTTCAGTCCCGTGTCCCGAGATAGTGGTTTTTCATCCGAACATAATGCAGTTTTGTTACAGAAAGTCAAATAAATCCGAGAAAAGAATTATTATCCTGACTCCTCTGTCTCATAAAATAATTTAAAAGCAATTAAATTAATTTGTGCACATTCTGTCTCCACTCAGTAATCAAAAGCTACACACAGCTCACAGAAGCTAGATAATTATGTATGTAAAACAAGCTATCTAACTTCCTCCATGAGAACGTATATGAGAACAAGGGATTATTCATTCATTCATAATAACGTAAAATAATTACATATGCAGCTAGACGGAGGGATTGTTTCCCGTTAAATTTCTTCATTTGAAATTTTCCCAAGGTGTACGTATCCATCCATAAGAAAGTTTAAAGGGAATGCCGGCAATGAGGATTGGAATAGTATTGTGAGAGTCTAGGAAGATTTAAAGGATTCATTTAAGACATTTTTCCCTTCCCCCCGTTCTTGAAATATTGCAGGAGTTGACTGTGACTCTTGATGGAATGGAATCTTTTTCCCAGCCAGTTTAGTTGTTGTATTTGCAATCAGTCACTCCTGTTTATTCGAATGAAGAGACAAGACAGAATGGAGATATAGCTCAACAAACAACTAGACATAAACTGAGCAAGAGATTCCTCAACTCCATTTCCCTGCCTCCTTGCTTACCTATCTACCGCACGAATCCCTTGTATATTTTACTTTGTACACGATTTACAAATCCAAATTTACTAGTAATACAGATACAAAGAGTAGGTCGCACATTTCAATCTCACCGTTTCGCATTTTCAGACTTCCAAGGTTTTGAGGGATGGGAGATGAGAAGGAGAGGTTAGTATGGATATGAAGGAATACAACCCTCTCATCATCTTCCCGGCAGGAATCAACCAAGTAAAAATAAACAATGTGGTTTCTATACACACGTGGGTGTTTTTAAGATGAAGCACTGAAATCATCACAAACCACCATCACCACGACACGACGCTATTTAATATGCTTCGGGATATGCAACTCTTGTTCATTTCTTTAACTTTGAAACCGACGTTTTGAGGAATATGAAGGCGAGGCTCCATTCTGTGTCCACAGTATAGATTATATCTTTGTGAAAGCACGAGGATAGAAAACGAAAGAAAAATAATTATGTTGAGTAAATTGCTGTTCCGAACTAGTTGACGTACATGCGTGCAAAGGAAATGCAGTCTATTATTGTATAGAACACAGCTCAGAGCAGATTTGCAGATTCTTCTACTGAACAATATTGTATACAAGGCTACGGATGCCTGTAAGCAGTGCATGAGACAACAAGAAAACGCCAGTTTTGAGAACAGATTATAGGGGAAAGAAAATATAAATTCATTTCAATGACCCTCTAACCCCCGTAAAAGCGTATTAAGAATGTCATATTGGCTATTCTCTTCCTCTCAGTAATATATTAGACCAATACGAAATTAATATTATAAACACTGGAAGAAAAAGATACTCTTACAGGGGAAAATAAGAAGGGTTATACATGCACAACATTAGATACTGTATCAGAATTTACAAAGGTTTCTGTTATGAAGCCTCACAATCTCAATCTAATAGAAAGAACAAGAACCTCTCCAGTCCTTCTTGCACTCCTAAGAAAAAAATAACGATACATTGGTGGAGGAAATGCACTGGATTTAGTTAGATAATGAAAAGGCACCGATTCTCGTACCGTTGGTTCATGGGAATCCACTCATACCGGGAAGTCATGATAATAAGTATCGAAATGGGAAAAGTTAGTTGTCCAACATCTAACAACATCCAATGTTCTCGGGTAATCCAACTAACAATAAGTGGACATCTTACTTAATAATGCAATCACATGTCATGCACCCGTGTCTGAACCTAATCCAACGTATGTAAAAATACGGGACACTTAGATTTTTTCTATACATCTCATGTGGTGCTGTCAATTGTAAAAAAATATTTTCTTGTGCGGAACTTTCTTCTCCTTTCTCCACCTCTTGTCCTCTCACATTATTTGGGTTAACTCTGGTAATTTTCAATCAAAATTTTACCAATGTATCCCTTCTCACCCACTCAGAAATGGATTGTCGTCCCAGGTGGAAAAGGTAAGTTGACAGGTTGGAAGAGGACAAGCCTCTATAGCATTTGGTTTTGACATATGTGTAATTGATTGGTTTTTACCTTTCTGAGAACAACAGTGCACCTATTGAAGAGTTGATGGTAGGAAAAGAATGAATGGAATCTCCTGTATATTTTGATGGACTATTCTTGGGTTTTATAACTGTGATGGGATTATGTTATGTTATTAAGGGAGGTAAACAATAATGACATTGTCATTGCAATCACGTTCCGTCACATGAAAGAAGATGCCTTGGCGGTATTAATAGTTCATGCTTCATACACCTGCAAGATGAAGAAATCAAATGTGTGCAGGTGGGGTAAATAAAGGGTAAGGTTTGGTTTGGAGGTCCTCTATAATAATAGTATAGGTACATCAGAAAATCAACAACAAAGGATTTGGTGGATTGTTGTTGCATTGAAAATGATATGTGGTCAGCGTTTGGGACTGACATCCCTTCAGTAAACCTGACATGAACTGAATTAGAGTTTGCTGATTGAGACCAAAATATATCTTGAAATTGAGTTTATTGTGTACCCTCTCTATGTTGGATGTACACTAGAGAGAGAGAGAAGGAGAGAGACAGGGAGTGTCAGATGAGAATAGGGCTACATATCGCGTAGTATTGTGTATTGTACAACATCCAAAGAGACAAATTCAATTTCGATGGTTGGACCAAACCCCAAAAGACATCGGAATGAAACGAATATGCCAACTTACATAGGATTCGTCCGTTGGAGGGAAGAAGTCTAAGCTGGGGAAGAATAGGAGATAAGGTTCATCATCTTAGACTATGGAGACACAAGAAGTGATCTCTTACTTGGGAACAAAAAGGAGCAGAAGGAGTCCTTGACTTTTGTATAAAATAAAAACTATAAGGCCTATTTCAGTCCAACGTTGAGAAGCATCTGAAATTGAACATCCTCCTCGTACCACACTGATAAGTGAAAAAGGAAAGATCAATTTCTCCACTTCACCAAACACTTTCTTATTAGAGGACAAAGAGAGAAATGGAAATCATTATGATTTACTGTCCCTAGTCCTTCCATGAGACCAAAAGCCCAGGGAAAAAATCCTACACCATTATGCTCTCATCATAACAAGCTTTCTTTCATTTCCAGATTAAATGCCCCCAATTTGTAAAAGATCCAAATGTTATTAGTTTCATCTCCCTATCTCCCACTACTGGGATACTAATGAAATCATTCGTCCCACCCACAAGTTACGATGGACCTTTGAGTACTCATCCCAAACCTGAAATAAAATTCCATCCTGCAGATTTTTCATTCCCAAATGCTCATGTGTCTATGAGTGCCTTCACTTTGAAAATAAGATCTCCGCTTTTCTAAGTAGAGAACGGGTAGACGTGAATGGACTACATTACATTACTTGTGTAAACATTTAGGGGGTGTGATGTGTGATACTTAATCTAGTGGATTGAGCTACAAGGAATCTGACAAATGAGAGAGATCTGAATGGATGGATCCCTACTTGAAGATGAATGTTTGCAGATCAGTGTATATTTTATGGCTGTATAATAGGAAGCAAATGGAAATCGGTACATATGCTCTAGCTATATGTGTGTAGTCTTCTAGTGATGAGGGTAGCGTACCAACCTATTTCATGTACTTAAATAAGTATCTCTCTGTCTGGAGAAAGTGCGGCGGTGGTAGGTGTTGCATCGCAAGTGGAAGCATCCGTCTTATAAAAAAGAGAAAATATTCCGTAAGAAATTGTGGCACTAAATTGGTTTGCTTGGATTTCCCTTGGGATCAAATTCTGGATACGAAGCTCTACCGGAGAAAACCATCCCTTACAATGTTAGAATGAGTGAAATCGACTAGACTAAACACACTGAGGCAAATTCTTTACACTACGAAAAGTTTGAATATACTAAACATTGTGTGGATCCTCATAAATTAGTTTAATCCTCTTTCTCAGCAAACACTTTTTAAATTCAATTGTTTGTCATTAGTGTTGTCTTGAAGTGTTAAATTAAATCCATCAAGACTGGTCAAACATTCAGTTTAGTCTAGTCTAGTCTTGTATTTTTATTTCCTTTATGTATTTTATTTCAACTATATAGATAGCTCTTGATGGCCTCTTCACAACGATAAAATATTCTTATTGGCAATTTGTAGATAGTAAAACTCGGGCCGTCCACTTTTGTATAAGCTATATAAAAAACCAAGCAATTTCTTTGATTTCTTTTGGTCATCCAAGACACTTGACAAGGTTTTAGAAGGGAGTGAATTGGAATAAATATTATGTAAACTTGGCTATATGTACATATATACACATGTGCTTGAAAGGAGCACTTGAGTTTCGAACCTCCAACTATTAGCAAGATAGAGTAAGTCTAGTGGACATTTATATAAAAAGAAGGATCCCTTTTGCCTCTCCTCCCCGTCTCTTGTGTAAGCTAGTCATGAATCTTTCAGAAGAAATCTGCTGTTAGTATGCGAAACACTGTCACATTTATCAAGTTGAGGACAACCAATGCTTCCCAGGATGAGGATTTCTCTCATGAATTGGAAACTGCGGTTTGGGTCAAGAATCTCAAGGCCCAAGACAAATCTATTATCCTCACTGACATCCTTTCTCTTTTGAATCCCAATCTTCCATTCCAACCTCTTAAGATGAACATGTAAGTTTAATTTATAATTGAGCCTTAACAATTACAAATTCATTTCAAACCTTCTGCTACACAAGTCTTTCCAGGAATATGTTAAGTCATTTACTATTCAAGGACTGATTCAGTGTTCTAGCATATGAAATACACAGCCCACACGTTGCTAGTAGTTTGTGGACTTGATCAGCAAGTGAGTTAGGCTGTGAGGGATTCGAATTTTTTTCCTGAGGAGTGAAACGTGGGAAGAAAATGAAATAGTTAGCTGCATAATGCATGGAAGTAGCGGCGTGAATAGCCTGCTGGGAGTCCATGGTTTCCTGTGGGATAACCCCTTGTATTTGGCACTCTTGTTTTACAAGACTTTAGAGAAATAGCTCTGACACCAGTTGCCTACTAAAGGTTTCCCATGGCACCATTACAAATTGCAAGACTATCATTCTCTCCCCCTTCGCTCTCCAGCACTCAAATTCAAAGCTAGAATTCCACTACCACGAACCAACGTCAATAATACTGACTACCGAATACGTTCAGATATACAGGCTAAAGGGTTTTAAAACCTTAGGAAAGATTCTCAGAAACATCTCCTCGTCTTTATTATGGAACAAGACAGAGAGACGGAGATCATATGTACTCTAACATAGAGTCAAAGAATAGTATTATAAGTATTATAACACCCAAAGTACACTCCATTATTTCTACGGAATTTCTTAAAATACTCTGATGCATATTTTACCATCCCATGAGTATCTGGAGTAGGGGGCATGAATTTATCACGTCGAAAAGTAGGTACTGTTCAAGTATTCCGAATTCAGAGAATAAGTTCATCATCATATAATATTGGGTGAATATAAGGAGTGACTACTTGTTCCTTCCTTCCGTTGTCTCCCAAAAAGAGCTGATGTAGTGGGCTTGTGTTTTCAAGTCAAAAGTGGCAGCGTCCTCGTCCAATAGCTTCTGACTGAAACGCACCCCGTTCCTCTCGAGCATTTATTCTCGGAGGGGATAATAATATGAAAAATGTCAAAGATGAAGGGGAAATATTGCTAATATCCGGAATGAAATAGGTTCATTTCCACCTCATTACGGTCATCAAACATTTTAATTGACTAAGTCCATTTGCACACAGCAAGGCCCGCTTTGCTTTATTGGATTAACATACCACGTAATCAGGATTGGTATGGAGTTTAGGGATTATCTCTCCTGCCAATAATATCCAGTGCTAAACTTGAAGGGAAAATCCGGTTGAGTTTGTGAAAGGAAATCGAGGATTTAGAATAAGGTAGGAATGTCTGAGGTCTTGACGCTGCCTCCAATAGAATGGGTCGAGACTTGGACAAACTAGAGTTGCAGTACAAGTTAGATGAGTTGAGCCTCCTTGTCGTTGAGCTTAAGTCGAGGGAAGTCGAGACTGTGGTGTAGTTTTAGGGTTAGAGATCGATTTAGAACGTTCCTAGGATTTCCTTTTAAGCCCTCCGTGAAAGTGAAGGTAAGTTTTACTATCTAATAGTTTAGGAGGCAGAGGGACAAGTTTGATGTTGTTGGACTGTACCTTTTTCCTTCTGGTTAAGAGAGAATTGAGTGTGTTGGATGAAATTGGAACACGAGGCCAAGGGATCTGATATGTAATATAATAATGGAGATTGGTGCGGTAGTAGGTCCAACTTTAACTCTCTAACTAGTTCTGCACTCGCAAAACAACTACAACGCAGACTTCTATACTAAATACAAAACTAGCTATAACACACGTAATGAAATCCTTGGGTTTCTCCTCGTGAAATCCGAGATAGAAGGGAATTGGAAGAGGAAGGCTCAGGGTCTGATAATCCTCAGATGATGTCCACAAGTCTCTTAGTGACCAGGGCCACATCGAATTGAGCGGGATTAGTTGACCAAGTCATCCAAGAAGTTCGGGCAGCTGGGAGAAGAAGAGAGGGAACCCCTTGGGACACTTCGTTTTGACACAGGCTTTCTCCCTCAACCACATTCATGAACTGAGTCAGAAAAAGACTTCTAAAGCCAAATCTAAAAGACCTCTAACCTCTACAGTATAAAAGAAGTCAAGGGGAAAGGGAAAAGTTAAAATCTTGTAAAAATCATAAGAAATTACAAAACTTTCTCAATGACACATGTAAAAGGGGACTTTACATAAAAATATTGGATTATCGCTTTCAACACCCGTAACTCTTTGTATTACTAGCATCTGTAGAGGGTCGGTGGGTGTAATTTCCCGAGCATTATTTTAACTTGAGTATTTGACTCTGTTATGAGTAAAAAAAAATCGAATTTAATTTCCAGAAATTACCAAAGCATTAAGTTAGTAATCTAAAAAATTCAAGCTCTTACATCTCTCTCTAATTACTATTTTGCTACACAACAAACCTGTACTTTCTATGGTCTGTGTGCACAAATAAAATGAAATCTTCTTGCTATAACTAATATTACGAGTTTGGCATTGTAGTACATTTGTTTTGATATGACTTGGTAGGTGAAGAAGGGCTAGCGTTAGGGCTGTTCTCTACGAAAACTTGGGTTCCGTCGGAGAATACTTTGATGGGACTTTTGAGCCAACGTAATGGAATACTTAATGAGAAGTAATTACGAAAAGTAAGGAAGAAATAGGTTCCTATGCGGCATAAACACGTTAATAGTTGAAGAACTTTGAGCTGCTTGTAAATGAGAGTTTTGGTTTCGTACATGGAAATATCTACAGATGAGACAAAGATCAGTCAGTGAGGGATACTTGAAGCCCTCTGAAATCTTCCAAAGCTGGAATGTGATCTTCCTAACGCTAACAGAGCTTTTAAAGTATTGTCTCAAGGTGGGTTTGGGGACCTCAAGGTTTATTTTTGGTGTTCATCGGTTCTTCTGAAGAATATAATTTAAGCTGGCCAGGAGATTATGCATGTCTCAGAAGAAGAAGAACAAAGATGAAGACGCTTCCTTATTTCCGTCCTCTCTTTATTCTACCTTCTGTCTGTTATTGTCTTCTTTGTCTGTGCAATTAAATCATGAATATTTTGTACTTCTGTCTCTGAAACCCATCTCATCTCCTGCTCCCTATGCAACACTGCACACGCAATCATTTCCAGTTTCAATAATCATCTCGGCAAAGGCTGGATGAATTTGTTTTCCATGAAAGTACACGACTAGAAGGGGACACACACGGTGAATGGTGTACTCGAACATGTAAGGAGGGTGTACCCGGTGGAAAAGCTCACGACACTTAAATCTCCTCCCTGCATTCAAACAAATAATATTCCTCTAGTCTTACTTGAGAGATCCCATTTGAACAAACTTTAATCTCCATGCATATGCCGACCACAAACTATTTCAGAATAGGATACGCGGAACACACACAGACTGGAATTACAAATGCCTTAACTCTTTGATGAGACAGTTTCCTGATGAATAATCCGGAATTGGAGTTCCCCTTTCTAAGTAATTCTAGAAAGCTTACAGAGAAGTACTTTAGTCACGTCACCTTGACCTCTTTGAAAATAAAATCCTGGGTGTCGTAAGGTCATGCAACAGAAAGTAATTGTAACTCGTGACTAGATGGAGAAAATACTGAAACTGATGTTCAAATAGAAACCAGGGAAAGCCAAAATTATTGTAGGAAAAGCTCGACATTTTGACTAATAGTACACTCTCATCATGTCCTGGATGATAGGGTTGAGCTTTTTTCACAGAGATCGTTTTAATTTCCCCATCCAAGGCCATCTCCCATCTCTTGAATGACAGAGCTTTCTCAATTATTCTCTTTTTAATTATCTTTTCACAGCATCTCTTTCAGACAAACTGCCAAGAATACCATGTATAATAAAATTCCAAATTACGCATTAAAGTAGAAGGTTACACATCGAACTCCTTTCAACTTCCAATTCCATGTAACATTATTAAGCCTATCTGTTCTAAATTGTAAGTGGTGGATGTGAGAGGGGAAAAAGTACAATGGCAGACCAATAATTCTGACAGACAAAAAACGACTTGTACTATACGTAGCTCAGTTCGGGATTTAATTATTCAGCCTTGTGTTAGAACAGTCAGAACATGTTCTAGTACTTCTCTATGCAGTTCCTGAAGAATGACAGAAATTATTGCTTTAAGGAAAACGAAAGATTTTTATGCCTGATGAGACTCAAGCTCATGCATGAAATCTAATTGTTCCCCTTAAAGCTACTATGAACACCTATCATCAGCGTATCTGGTTTAGTTCTTATTAGGCCAACTCAATGAACTTTTGGTTATATTTCCAATATTTTCTCAGAAATTCAATAGAAATTCCTAAATAAAATGTTTTGGCTACTAAACCAGCTCACATAACCATTTCCCTCCCAGAAAAAACTGTCAGAAGTAAGTCCCAATGATCTGGTTAACCTGGACCCACGCACACGTCCAATTAACTACTTTGACAACCCTACACTTCCATTCCTCTTAGAAAGTTTCAGGATTGCCGACTTACATCACAAGACTCTCTCCTAAATAGTAAATACTGATAGGCCCCAAACTCCAGCTACCTCACTTGTCCATTCCTTGTTGTCGTTACTGTCTACCCTTGTGTGTAATTAAGGTAAATGAAAGAGTGCCTTGTACTACATAGTAGTGGGAGTTAATACTTTGTAATAAACAGGAGATGTGTAATCTGTTCCGTATGTGTCAGAATGAAAGGTAATCAAATTTAGTTTTAGACTTGGCAGTCACATAAACGTTTGCTCTCATACTGGAAATCATTCCATGCTGTAATAGAATGATACAGAACAAGCACTTTCTAAGAACTCTGAACTCTGAACCAGAGATATTTAGACATTGGTTACACAGGTCTATTGAATTATACATTGAATTGACTGACTGCAAAGCTGATTAGCTTCAGTTACACTTGCTCACTTATGATTATAATTGTGATTTGAAATATCCGGATAAGGTATGCGTTTTTGCTAAAGGGGAACTAAAGCATAATTTCATATGCAGTATTGAAAATTCCAGAATTTGACAGGTGAGTGTCTGTTTTTGGGGTCTGGACGGGTAGGGCAGCAGTGAATGGATAAGGCAGTATGCCTCATAGAACATCATACGAATATTCTGACGGAATGAATAAATGAAAGTTAGATTTTGACTGAAGACAATAGTTCCTTAACAAGAGGGTTCCTGCCTGAGGTAATTTAATGATGAGTCATTAGTACCGGCTCATTATTTCAGTGAGTTTCTATTCTTATAGGATTTCTTACACCTTCTTACCATCATTTTTAGGCATTAGCCAACTTTTACTGAGCCTGATTCCATTACTTTTCCTCCTGTCTTGACTTGAGCCACTAAACACTAAGTCAGTGAGGCATCATATCCGAGAAAAAAGGAATAAAACTCCAAGATTTAATCATTTGTCACTCTTTCTTTCCATTCTTGAGATAAGGTTATGGCTTTCCCTCACTCTTCATCGTCTATAGCTCCCTCCATGTCTTTCATGGATGGGTGGCCCTGGGATAGAAAGTTGAGAAAAAGTAGGAAACGTTGATATCTGGAAACTTCAGCGTGGCTTTAGCTTTGGGTTCCTTAATGCTTTCTCCGTTTCATACTCACCCTCACACTCTACACACATACATTTCTCTCAGTGTGATAATAATGATGATGATGATTACTATTATTATGACGAGATGAGTGAATAATAACGTGATTATAAAGGAAGGAAAGATTTCATCCCAAGAAAAGCACATTTTATTCATAAAATCCTGTAACACCGTACAAGAACCTTATACTGTAGAAGTGCACTGAGCCCAGAATCCATTCGGTTGTTTGACAAGACATCAAATGAAACTGCACCTTTGCCCTCCCCAGTGTTGCTCCAATTGACCATTATATCATGACTAGCTTTTGAAGTTGGCTTTCCCACTCTTGTGGAGTAACGGTAGTAACCCTTCCCTAGGAGTTGGATATTGGGGTTTTGGTATGAAAATAGTAAAAATAGCGAGGAAAAAAGGCGGAGGTAAAACAGAGGTGGTGGAGTGTGAAGGACTATCAAGAAGTTTATGAAGTTTGGAAATGTGCAAGAACGGTTTCAATTTGTTCCGCTTGTCACTTGGAACATGATGAAAAACAAGCAAAATGGCTTTCTTATTTTCCCTCGGCATTCTTTTTCCTTCCCATCTTACACTCTTTTCCTTAACTATTGCTACTTCGGCCCCTCTGGTTCTACAGTTGGAAAACTCTTTAAATGCTTATGGGCATCAGTGCTGAACATATTGCTGGTCATTACTTGTATTATTTGAGTCGGTTACTCACTTACTAGCTAGTTCCAAGACTCTAGTAAAGGAAGGAGATGGCTGGTGGAAATCAAATAATAACATCTTGTAACATCAAGTAGGTATATGGTTGAATAGCATAGACTTAATAGGTAGGACCCAAGAATAAGGGTTGGTCATGATGTTGGCCTTTTTCTATGTGCAGCGAAGGTTTAGTTTCATACATTCAATCTCTCCACATCATTCTATAGCCAATTTGTTCAGATCATTGCCAGCTTATAACTCAATCCCCTTCTGCCTCAGGCTATCATTTAACAATCATCTGTCATAAATAGATACGAGTAATAATATACCCCCATCAGAACATATCATATCAAAGCACTAGGTGAAATATGAAAGAAAGAAATGCACAAAGATGACTAATCTAATCCATATCCGTTAAGTTCTTTCTTACTTTCCACAAACCCGTATGAAAATATTATAATATTATAATACGTGATGAGAAAGCTTTAGACTGGATCTAGGTTATCCATGCTTTGGAAAAAACTGTTCTAATGTTCCAGTTTTGAATTGTAACGATGAAAACGATAGTTTTTAATGAAGGATGGAGAACTACAAAGAAGGTGTAATCTTCATTAGATAGACATGTTTATCTCTAGTTACATCAATTAAATAAGAAATCAAGATGATGAAAACGGGCAAGGCTCGTCATGATGGCCAGAAAGTCTTACTTTAGTGCAGATTCTTAATCTCCGCTTTGGTGGAGTGCTGTACGTAACCTTACACTTTTGAGATTTAACATTTCCCAAGTTGGTAAGAAGCTACGAGGACATTACACAACTTATTTGAGAGGTGAACCGTCTGAGATCCCATCTTTAAAATAAGAAATAAGGACAAAGAAGTTACACGAGGGAGATGAAAGAAAGCTAGGGGAAATGAGGAAGACCCTACTAAACGGCCAGTCATAAAATGGGAAGATCATCATGTAATAGGAGACAAGGAAACTGGAAGCCGCCTCGCCAAAATTTTAATTGACTATCTTAGCAAGCCCAGCCACCCCAAATACACACCTACAGAGTTAAGGCCAGGATTGAGTTTCTTCCATGTCGCACTGGGAATAAGTGGTGAAGTGGCAAACTGCCGGATTCATAATTACAGTTAATAAAAAGCAATAGCATATTGGGATGAGCGCTCGGATTACAGCTAAGTGGGTGAATGAGGCTAAAAGGTTCACCGTATTCCTTGATGCGAAAAGGTGCAGAAAATAAGGATCTTCTCTTCGGAGCATCAGTACCAATGCATTTCATACCAAGTACTATTGCATCGTTGGGGTTGGAATTTGGAATGCTCAAGTGTCTGGAGAGAGGGTGAAGCCTGTAGTGGGATAGCATTTACAGCTACATCCGCGTCCTTCCTACTTCCTCCTGACTTTTCTTCCGACTTGCAACGTGTGTAATTAGGGAGTTTGAGAATTTATTTGAGGAGAGAGACGGGATCAGAAGCCATTAATGGTGATAAAAGAAGGTGGAAAGAAAAGGTACGATCCAAGCTAATTATCCGAAAGGAAGAAAGATAGCTGACAGATGAGAAGGGAGAGCCCCAAACTCCTTCCTCTTCACTTCTAAAATATAAGGCAATTCAGGTCAAATTACTTGTTGTCCTCTTCTCGAGGTTTTAACCATCTCTTGTTGTAGCCCTGCTTGACCATGGGAGGTTCTTGGTGAGTTTCTGGTCCTGTTCACCTCATCAACTGATAACATGACATGAGCCAATAATGTGCCACTTTCTCATTTACGCACAGTTGGCATACAGTGGAGGAAACTCTGGTGCCTATAGGACGGATTGATAGAGGTAGTAAGTCAGAATAAGACTGAGAAAGAGTGTCTGGGACTTAACACTTAACCCTTGCCTTGTAGATGTGTGTCTTGGATTTATGGACAGTGGAATAGTTACACTTCCTCCTGGTGATTCCAGTGGATTTCAACAACTCCTTTTTGGACTCAAGAACTTTCGACTTTGGACCTCATCAGACAAAAGCCTGATGGTGGGAGATAAAATTTTTTCCCGTAAATGAGAAGCCTTATTCCTAAGTCCTGCTCACCAAAAGGATATCAGTTGGTTGCAGCCCTTCGCAGATTCTTTTATACTATCAAGAATCAGAGGTTGAAAAGGAATAAATGGAATGAATACTCGGCAAAGGACTCAAAGCTGAGTTTCTATGTCTAAATAGTCAACGAGTTAATATGAAGCACTGCTAAAAAAAGAAACAATGAACTATAATAGCACATATGTATGAGAGGCTAACAATAAACCTTTGGGGTGGTGGTGATGGTGGTACTCACTAATTGGGGTGTGGACAGAAAAGTGCCTTGTTTCTGATTCATTGAGCTCTTAGCCAAGACCCGGGCTAAAGCACATAATTTTTCCTTGTTCTTTTGAGAAGAAAGAAAGGAGCCTGGATATTTGGAGAGATCAAAGAAGAATAAAATTGTACGTATCACTGCGGGAAGGGCGAAAGTTAGATTTCCTCTCTTAATGAAATAGGTTAGGACTTATTATGTATTAGAAACTAGAAAGCTGAGCTGTTGTAGTCCCACAAGGGACAAGGCAACCAAGCCAATGAAATCTACAAGCTTGGAATCCAACTTGCCTTATCACAGCCTCAAACTCCATGGAAGGAAACGTGTTGGAGTAGGAAAGTGTAATGAAATCACCAAAAGGCATAGGATCTTCTAGCAGATATCAGAAAATGAATTTCTAATGTCTGCTTTCCCTACGTTTGCCTGCAAATACTGCTCGAGCAAGGAGTACACACTAACACTAGAAAAGGAGCCCAGGAAAACTTGTAATAAAATTACAATTCCCATAAGAATCTTACGATCTTCATCGCTAGCCAACGTGGCATAATGCAGATGTTCAATTCAGATTCCCCATAAGAATAGAAATCATTCTAGTCCTGTATCGTCTTTTAGCACTTCCGAGGTGGTGAGATTTTGAGACCTGATTGCATCCCTGATTTAATAAACTATCTCTGATAATATTATTTTGAATTGGTTTATTACCAAGGAACAAGCCCATCTGGTCCTCTATTATCATGATCGAGTTTTCAAGTTTATCCCTATTTCGTTTCTGACTGTAAACTGGAGGCTTAATTCATAAATATTATAAAATTATTTCCATCCTAAGATATGATAGTATGGAATATCTCCCTTATCCCTTCAGTTTTAAATTCTCGCAGGCCGTCTTAGTTTTTTTTAAATAAATAATTTCCTTCCCTACTCTAAAAGTACAAATATATGTATATTTGCAACAGCTCCAAACTGTCCCACCAGTCACCACATTACAAAATCCCTCTGGATTTATTCTGAAGAAGTCTGAGTGAAAAGGGAATTATACTAAAATTTCATAAAGTTTGAGAAGATAAGAAAGTTGATTTGATGCCCTTTGGGTATTCTAAGGAAAGTGATCAGTGAGACATAAGAGACATGAGAACTCTTACTTACGTAGGTTATCATCGCAAACCAACTTGTCCTTCTAGAATACATTATTATGAATAATGTGATAAAGCACAAGGCGGAAGTAGTCTGAATCTCTGAATACCATTTGCAAACACAATTGTCTCTTTAAAAGATCTTTGGTGACACTTACAATTACACTTTTGACTGAATCATGATCTCTCCTTCGTAATATACACCTGACCTGGAGTCCTAGCACGCAGTATCATTCATTGGGGGAAAACTTTTGTTGGGAAATATTCATTTATTCATTATGCAGTACAATCCAAGCCGGTCACTTATGTTGACAATTTCCTCTCTCATAATGTTTTCGAAACGATCCCACAACAAAAATGTTTGATGGTTGAATCTATTCACCCCTTTCTTAATAAGGTACTGTCAACCATCCAAAATATTGTGACCGTTTCAGAGAATAAAAAGGGAAGTTTACAATGATATACATTTTCCTCCTTAGACTGCCGTGGTGAAAAGACAATTAAGCCGAGGAGGCAGTAATTCATTTCACTTTCATCCTTGACAATTATCTGCCACCACCATTCCCTCTGGAGTTTCCTCCACTCTAATGCACTGAGAATTTCAATATCCTCTGCCACGGGCAAGGAAGGACTTCATCCTCACCTAAGACAGTGGAGATAAGTCCTGCATTTGCATTTCACTCATTTCCCTTATGCTATCCTGTCAAAATAGTATTCCCATATGTAAAGATCTCCACCATTTATAACATCCAAAGCCAGTGTAATTAAAAGTAAAGGGAGCTAGTGTTAATCTTGCTAGCTAGGAACATAATAAAAATTCCTCTCCAACTAGGGAGTTTAGGGAGAATATACAGTCTTCGCTTTGCGTGGCTCATGCCAATCAACTCTCTTATATGCTATCAGCCCTGGCTATTATTTTAGAACTTGGAGCCTCGAAATAAATAAAAATAAAGTTAAAGCAGAGAAAGTTTAAAAAAATAAAACAACTACACACTTGAGATTTGAAGCCTCGTACTCGCAACGAAGAATAAGAACCCACAGATTCCCTATAGGTCGGATTTTACACCGTTTCCCCACAAAATCACTGGCAAGTTGAATCTCAAGTGTACACTATCAACAGTCATGGGAATTTTGAAAGGAAATAAGAGCAGACAAAAGGAAATCACTCCTGGAATACACTCCCCATCTTATATCCATACAAAACAAATAGAAGTCCATAAAGGATTGAAATCCGAAAAGCGGAGAGCCCAGTTGAGAATACTAATGACCATCTCAAGGAATTTCCTATGCGTTTGGAGTGGTCGTGCCGAAGAAAATAAACAGTTTTCAAAAAAAAGAACCAAAGGAAAAACACACATTTGGTGGCTTTGAGGTTTCCTCAAGAGTCAACAAGTTATCACGAATCAAGAATAATAGTATAAACATGTATGAAAAATACCTCTACCGTACAGAACATGCACAATAAAACTCCAACCTACCTACGACCTACTAGTCACTAGGTACATTCTGCAGTCCCTTACACTTGAAACACACGTCCATCAGACTCTGTCTGTATTTGTTTGTAATTCAAATCGGGTAAATCTACTGTCATAAAACGCTTACTTGGCTCAGAAGGGTTGTATGTGTATCTCTTTTTTCTCTTTTTTTTAACTCTAGACTTTAAAGGCTGCAAAGAACCCTCTGAGGGATGCCATTCATTCTATGCAAATTCAATCAAATCGGTTTCATTCCTTCTATCATCCAAACTCAAACTCCGAGAGTCAGAGTACTCATCATTCTTCAGTATGTAATCCAGAAACTGTTCTTGTGTTCGAACCTTTTCCCTCAAATTCCCTCTCTGATGACTTATGTTTGATTTGACTGCTAACGGAAATCCTTGCTTGAGCTCAATAACATTTTCATTACATTTGGTACATGTCCAGGAGACTAGAAATCACACAAATTCCACTTTACTTTCAAACACTCCTCAGCCTCCTCCGCACATATCCATGTGTATTTTCACTCGCACACATTCAAATAAATCATGAATCCAATTATGTACTAAATAGTCGTAATTTTAGGGAACAAGTGCTTTAAACTTGTACGGATTATGCAATGTATGCAGGCATAAAATATATGGGGAAACACAGTATGAACCTTGAGTTTGTTCAGTTGCAAAATATATGGGAGCAGACAGAGCACGAATGCCAAACAGGTTATTTCGTTATTTGACTATTCAGTCATCCATGATGTGATCATAATAGCCGGAATGTGACCACATATAAAACACATATTATCTGACATTAATATTGTTATTATTCCCTGGGTCAAAATACTTCCCTTGTTCCTTTCCCTTCTCTAGTAACAATAATAATAATAATAATAATGATGATGATAATAATAATAATAATAATGATGATGATAATAATAATAATAATAATAATAATATGCATGCAGGGTTTAAATAATCTTGAACACGCTTAGAGGACTGTCAACTGTGAATACACCTTACCTTTTAAAAGATGTGCAATTGGCTGGCTCGGTTGCTTAGCTCGGGCTTCTTGTTCAACTAAATGATGGAATGGCAGGGTGAAAGTTACTAATGTATTCAACATTGAATTAGGTCTTTAGATATAAATCTGAAAGGAGGATTAACAACGCCAAATGAGAAGGGGTATTGTTTTTAGTTTAGTCAGAGTTGTTTCAAAATCACGCTTTTGTCACCACTCAGCCACGCACTGTGTAGGTAGAACAATGAAAAAATCCCATTTAACTGTTGTAGAAATCTCTTGTATCTTGTCGCTTGGTAACATGGATACTAATCAAGTGCTGTGTGGTGGTGGATTTATTACAAGTTCAAGTTGGTAGTGGTGGTGGAATTTTGCGAGGAAACAGAAAGGGGAAAAGGGGTTTATTTTCTGCCGAGATTCCACATTGCCCCACACAAGACTTTCTTCAGCTTTCTCAGTTCTCTCCTTTCTTCTGGAACGATCACCAGTTTCTGGTGTTTATCTCCTTTCTTGTACTTGTTTTAAGAACCTTCTTTTTTTGTATGGATGAGATGCACAAGATTTTTTTAATTGGATTCTCGCACTGTTATTTGATTAGCAGAGAGAGCGAGAAGTCCATGGGAGATAAATGTTTCAAGTAGATCAAGACGGTAAAGCAGGGATTTTATGAAATTGTGTGTATTTATTATTTTTTCTAGCATGTCAAATAGACAGTGTTATTGGTAGATGGAATTATAACTTTAATAGGATTTCCTTAGTACAGTAAGACAGATACGCGTGTATGGTTTATTGGAGGGTAATCCCAATAATTTAGCTAGTGAGTTTGGAGTGTGGACCAAACGGTGAAACTTTCCTTCGGGGAGAAATTTGTATACAATATAAATGAATGATTGTAACTTGTGTAGTGCGTTCAGCTAGCTCCGAGTGTGCTTTTTTCTTTGTAAATGGATCCACATGGGTGTTTTAGCCCGTTTATTGATGCTCCAATTGGTAGTTCGGAAATGCTAGGATTTGAGAGGAAATTTGTCTCAGAAATATGTTGTGTCGCTTGGAGTCCAAAACTGAACAGGAGTAGGTTAAACACCCTGACTTATATATCGTACAAGAGAGTACGGCAGCAGAAATGAGTTGGAAGTTGTAAGGGGGAAGAAGCTGCTGCTGCTTTCACTCCGTTTCCTTTGGCCAGGGTGCATGTGTGTAGTGTAGAATTTAACTGTGAGTGTCTGTCGACGACTACGGGGTTACAAATCCTCTCATGCACCTCCTCTTCAAATATCATTAGGGGTTCACAAACTCTTCAAGTAACATATACAGAAGAATCAGCAGAGGCATTCTCCTTAGATCCAATAAGTCTGATTTTTTTGGCTTTTATAAGAATAATTTTTTGTTCTTGCTGTTATTTGTAATTTTTTTTTCTTCAAATGAATTTTTTCAATCAAAGTTCATAGCTTTAGGATCTATAATTGGAGACGAGGTTAGGGAAAGGATATAATCTTTTTATGATTAACCTGAGGAAATGTCAAGGTAAAACAAATCCATGGGAGAGGGATTAATCCTTCCAAGATTTTGTAATAACGCTCTGCTGAATTGTTGTGGGGATGGATGGATCTCCTTTTAAATCTTCACCTTGGTCCTTGAGCTTTTGATGTAAATTTTGAATGAGTAAGAAGCAGCAGGCATGGATATGAAAGCATATCAAATAGATTAAATGAATCCATGGATTAAATAGTAAATTATAAATTACAAACGAAGAACCCAAGCGAATCTTGAAATCCTTTTACTTCCTTGCGGAAACCATCGGTGTACGCAGAGGATGTTAGGCTGTCCACCCTCGCAGCTTCCATGTTTCAAAACAAGATCTTGTGGTAAGGTCGCTGTTAGAATGACTGTTTCAAAAAGTAGTTAGGGGAAACTGCCCATGCATACCCCGACGATAAACAGACTTCTCACTGCTTCATCTTGTGTATCCCCTTTCGCTATTTTATAATTAATATCCCGACTGTCTTCCGTTTATTTTAGGGCTTTAATAATGCACTACCCAGTTTGTCAAGCTTCTTCATGAAAAAGTACACAAGACTCAATCTCAAAGTGTAACATTTAATAAAACATGTAAACAATTAATGCGGCTGAGTTCTGAGTCCATAAGTCTCAGACATCAAGAATCGTTGAACTTTAATGTGAGAAATAATTTGTATTGCAGAACTGACAAAAATCTCTAAATTTATAACGTCATTAAAGGTAGATTAACTCGTGGTATGGGTTCGTGCCGGGAGTACAGTGTGAAAAATACATGTTGGTTGACGTGGGACAGAACAACTTAAAAAAATCAGACTGTTCTAAAGAAGAAAGGGAGAGATTTTTGGGCTGCAGGGAATTCATGTACATGGACAATAACTCACTGACTTTTGTACGAATTTTATGAGGGGCCAATCAAATAGCATGTATTTAGTCGCCCTCCAGTCCACTTTTCGTGTAAGAGGAGCATCCGGAATTGTACTAAGAAGTACGAACTGTTGGCCAAAACCTTTTTATATATTTATACCAGAATCCAAGCAACCACAAGAGCCCCGGTAAAGTTGTACTTGGTAATCGGACTATGAATACCATTTTGCCCTGAATTCAGTTCTACGATCCTCTGTATACCTCAAAGTACAATAGAAAGCCAACTGAGGAAACTACCATGAGTTCCCGTTTTACGGAAACGTTTCGGCACTCCAGCATGTTTTATTGCCGGTCATTTGTATTGCACAAGTCATGCAATCTTGACAATTTGATGCAATCTGCCCTTATGACTTTTCTCTAAAATCGACTCTACAATAAGACACAAGTCGGTGTATGCACTATTTATTCCCAAAGTTACATCACGCCAAACCAATCGCTATCAACTATAAACTTTTGAGGAGAAAGCAGTCAACACTACAGCCGTATATAGTAACTCTCTTCTGTAGTAAGTAGTGGGTGAGTGAGCAATCTGTCAGTCAGTCACTCATGACAACTCACCTATTTTCATGTAGAAAGAACTGCCGTGAAAGAATACATGGAGAAGTGAAACCGACACTCAACAACCTTTACGTCTTCTAATATTGTAATGCCTATTGAAATCTGATGTAAAGCACCCTCTTCAACCTTCAGATTCAATTTACATTTTCATTTTGTATCCCAACAACTTTGCTCACTCAGCAAGCAATCACCCTTCAAAATATCTCTCAAACTCCACACCGGCCGCCGACGTCTTGTTTACCCTCCGTATTATAATACGCTTTATAATATCCCTCAGCTAACACACCCTTTGACTTTTACTGTCTTAAGTTAAGCTAAGTAAGATCTGAGGGATTAAAGAGATTCACGTCCCACCATCATCATCAGGAGGAGCAGTAGGATCATCCTTCAGCTAAATGTACTCATGATCCTCGAATCTTCAAGATCCTCATCCTCAATGGCATACGAAATACACTCATTGACTCTGTTGACTGCAGGAGATCCGGTGTACATAGAGAGATCATGTGACTCCTCATCTCTTGTCCTGGATAATAATGATATCACCCTATGCTTTCTTCAACCCCTTATTTCTCCAGGCTCGGTTTAAGCCGCCACTTCATTTTCTACCAAAAAACATTCACATGCACACGTAATGAGGATGCAGTGAAAGCCTCATTATCCTTTGGGTACATAAAATCTTCTGGATTCTAGAGGATTTTCCGCCCACAAAGGAAGTTCGTTCTGTGTAGATGTAAACTTCTCTTTATGATAATTTTATCCTTGCATGTGTGTTGAGGTTGAGACAATGTCGGCCTTAGCAGTACAGGCATGGGTTAATATGCCAGAATAAAGGAGTATTTGGTGCATCTTTACGAGACTTGTGTTCATAGCCGTCCGCACCAGTTGATACATTAAATTATCAAATACAAAACCACTAATTTAGAAATGTTCTTAAGAAAATCTTAAAATGGCACAAAAGATTTCGTAAAACGTTTCTATTAAGAAAGGGCTAAAACAATTTTAAAACATTCTTTGTATTCAAGAAACAGGAAAATATGGAACTTCACATGACCTAATCTTATTGGATTATTACACCACGACTATTAGAAGTGTGAAGATTGAAACAAAGCCAGAGGATTTCACAAAGGCTAAAGAAAGGAAGAAGAAAGTTAGAAGTTTCGTTGACAATTAAGTTGTATTCAAATATGAGAAGCTAATCCTTCTAAAAGTCACTCATTTTCAAGTATCTAGAGAACTCCAGCATCCAAGCGTCTTTAAATCCCGACCGTCCTCTGACTCCACTCCCCGTAATTAATAATAAGTTTTACCCCCTGCGACACAAGAATTGAGAAGATGTTGAGAATTCGTAGAAAATGAGTTCAAGTCCTAGGTTTTAAGCCCCAAGTCTTCCACATGCTTATAACATATTTACAACTTACAACACAGTTATCTTAGTGTTTCGTTGTTGTTAAACCATAGTTAGAGAAATGACTCCTTGTCCTACCTCCATTCTGTATTCTCTAACAAGTGCTCACTCTTTATGGGGGAGAAATAGAATCCGACTCTTCTTAGTCTTCTTCATACTTCATACAGGAGTTGTGTGGTGTGGATAAAATAAGTCTTTATAGTTGTCTTGATAAGACATGGAGTATGCTTAATAGCAGTACTTAGAGAGTGGAAAGTTTAAGAGAAAAGGTCCATATGCCACATACGTATGGGTAGGTGGGATAGAAGCTTAGAAATATGTATTAGATCTAGGGATGATGATGATGGTGGTGTTAGCTTGAGGAAGTCTCATGAAGAAGGGACAAATTATCCTCTTTTGAGTGACTTTTCGTTCCCCGGTGGCTAAGTGGAGCGTTACATTAGCAATAATTCCGGGATGTAATTAACTCTTTTATGAAAGATCTAAAGTTGAGGTTACGCCTGCCTTTTTCACTTTTACAAGACCATGGGCAATTATTACTTCCACTCTTCTCTCTCCCTTTCTCTCCCTTTCTCAGCTCACCATCATTTTCTGCATAACTCGTTAATAAAAATAGAAACTTCAGAGGCCAACTTCACTTTGGTCAATGCCACTCAATTCCTTTTCAAACTCCATAGACAGAGGGGATCGTAATCCAGCACATCTCTGTTGTCTGTTTATCTTAATTTACGAACCATTGTCTTTCACAATATCAAACATCTGGAATGCCCGAACTGATATTATTTATACTCAATTCTAAATACTATATTGTAAGTCTTGTATATTATTTAAGTGTGTAATGAGTTGATTTCTTTTTGTTTTTAATCAATCCACTGTTTTAGTTAGGAAGCCAGACCAGCAAGAGGAAATGTGGCGTAAACGGCGATTAGAAAAGTAGGTATCATGCTGGAAAAAGTATTTGATATTTTGGATTTTGACAAAGGGCTTAAAGGCAGAGTGACAAACATAAAGAAGATAGGAAGGTGGCGAGAGATATGAGAAATCACGAAGGTGATGGATAGAAGTATTATGTGATTAGAGACAATCCTCGTATCTCATGCTACTGCACGAACAGGGGTGAATGGTAATCTGGGGTCATCATCATCATTGAACTACTACACACTCTCTGTCCTATTACAAAGGAGAACATCTAGAATTACATAAAAGATTGCCGGGTGGGACAGGGCAAATATTACATCCCATCCCATGTCTGTCAACCTCATGAAATCCCGATTCCTCACTCATGAAACATTGGACTAATTTCAAAAGATTCCAAAAGGGTTTTACTCCAGAAATGGGCTTCTTATTCTAGAGAACATAGATACAATTATTGGGTTCTTATACCGAGGTAGAGACATTATGATAAGGTAGTTAGTTGAATTCTACAATTATGAAGGGATAAGGAGCATGTAGAGGGTGTGAAGAAAGTGGAGATTCGGTTAATACATCAAAAGTCTATAGGGATTGGATTAAATTATGTTTATATTAGAGCCAGGATGAAATGAATAGGAAGTATTTGCGGCATGCAAATGAGTAATATGAGAATGGCGTGCTTTTTGGGCATTTGGCGAGATTTGCTTCTCCTATTCTATTATGTATTTTTGATATAAAGAAAATTTCATAGCAGAATTTTGGGTCACATTCTTTATTATTTATTCTCACCTCCTTTTGTACATTCCTTTTATCTATTCGTATCTTCCAACGTCTGTTTACCCAACCACCTCTTGACCTCTCATTTTCCCATGATGCAGTCTAGTGCTCGTGGTATGTAGTGAGTTTCCAAGGCATGGAAGTGTAATCTGAGTCCGCTATCACATGGTCAAGGTCTGGTAGAAAGAGTAGAGTGACCCTTGGGGAAAGTACCACATGCATCATTCATTAGAATCTTTGGGTTGGAAACTTCCAGGAATAAGAAACTGCAAGGGTTGGTGCAAATTCTCATTTGCTAACTTTAAAAAACGAGGCCATCCCTAGAAAATCATTGGCTGTGGAAGGAGCGCCTATTCGAAGGATACAAAGTCCCCAAGAAAGGAATGGAAGTGAAAAACATAAACATATGGTGTGCCCTATAATAGATCTGTAGGGGGGAGCAAGTGTATAGAAATGACAGATTAAAAATTACGATCACTTTTTTTAACAATAAGCTTATCAAGGATCCAGGGGGGTATGTAATTACGACCCCATAAGGCATCGTAATTACACGGAGGTGAGTACCGATAAGATCAGAAAATCATTCAATCTTAACACGAATTCAAATCAGCCATTAGCCATCAAACGCCTCTTCAAGTCTAAATATACTCGAGTGGAACTCTTAGGTAAGTCAGGGCATTATTTTGATGGGGAGGTGGACGCTGGCCTTTATGACAGATGGGTGCCGATAGGAATCACAGTAAAACTGGAATAGCCAAAGCCTGTAGATATTTTCTGGACGGTGGGCTCCATTCCCCAACTTTGGTCACCATAAAATATCGTAAATCTGGTCTTAGAAGGATGGAAATGAAATAGGCGTATTTTGTTACATTTCAGCCCAATCCACTCATTGATTTACTTTTTACTAGCTTTCTCCAAATGAAGTAAGGCATGCAAAAATCTAGTTGAAGGAAGTCATCCTGGAGCATATTTATTATCGCTTTTTGGACTTCTACTGGAGAGAGAGAGAGAGAGAGAGAGAGAGAGAGAGCAAGAGAGAGGAATTCGGTGAATAGACCACAAAGGAAGTCGGGGTGTGAAAATGGGCCTCCGATTAGACTTTCCTTAGTACAGGAGGACGTGAAGCCATAAGGAACTCTATCGTGTTCCCGTCTACTTTAGCTGGAGATGCTGGCCCTTTGACACCCAGCCATGCAAACGACACCCCCTCACTATTTCTTGCCAGGGAGAAGAAAGAAACAGATTGCAGAATAATTTGTCAACAGTTCAATATCTGGATAATATGAGGATCTGTGATTTATCGTTCCGTTTAATACTAGCTATCCTGTCATCGGCTTAATCCTTACAAGTGTTTCCTATCCCCAACTTCCAAAGATTGAATTTTCACTTCAAATTTCTAACTTCCTTCCTTGCCTTTTCCCACATCGTCCCCTCATAAAATGAAACCCATGATCATGTTATCCCTTCTCTTTATCCTAGCTTAAGTCCATATGAAAGTTAGCCAGTCCCTGTGTTCCTGTTCCCTAGCATTGATTCGTATGTAAACGAGGGCAACCACACTACCTTTGTAGAATAGTATAAGAGGCACTGTGTAACAAAACATTTTATTCACTATCCGTCATATGTATGAAATAGGTGTTGGCATGAGGAGACGAGAAGTGTTGAAATATCTCGGAATCTCATACAGCTTGTTGGGTCTCAATTTCCCTGCACATTTGCTAAATCGTCCAACTCCCAACATTTTGAAGGACCAAAAAGAGTTAGTTTCCATTCCAAATTCTCTGTCCAATTCGCCCTGGATTATTTCAATCTCACTCTTCAACCCTCTTCCTGTCAATGTTTACTGTTTCCAAGTCATGCGAGGGAAAGTAAAAGACTATACAGACCATATAATATATACATGTGCACCTAGTTATCCTGACAGATCTTTTACATCGGAGCACACCTCCAGCAATTAATCCTCGTTTTCCAAGCTGGACAGCCAGTAATTACCATTTGAGAGCCTACTCTCCATAATTCCGATCCATCTCCATTTACAAAGCTAATTCAAAGCAGCCATCCATGATATAGAGACATAAAGATATGAGGAACTGGTGGAATGAATCCTTCTAGTTTGGCCTGTCGTGAGGAATTGTTACTAAATGCTAAGCCGTGCCTGCGTGGTTCTTGCGATTGCTTTGGTTGTGTCCATTCAATTTCATCCTAATCGTTAAGTCACACCGCAAGCGACATAGCATTCTATCAGCGCTCTGCTTCTCTACATAGGAATGCCTCACTTAAGCCTCTTAATTTATTCGCCATCAATTGACCAATAATTAACTCAGAGGAATGCCAACACTTGCTCTATGAATTAGATTGCAAAAACACGCGAGGCTTTAAAGAGTATGCATTTTCCATTGGAGAACTCAGCCCGACCAACGAATTCCAATGAAGGATTTCAAAAGGATGTACATACTACATGGTAAGGGAGCACATTTGAACTGGAAGTCCTGTCAAAACATTTTATGTATCAGATAATTTACATTAAATGCATTCTCCAATGACGATGAAATTTCACTATAAATCAAGTAGATGATTCGTATTTAATCTGTTAGAATTTATTCCTTTACAGAATTTGCTTTTCACAAGTTGTTTCTTAGATTGCCATTTGGTGCTAAATTTAAGATGAATACAATACATACCCAATCAACAATACAAAATTATGTAGATATGACTAGTTACAAATTATGAGATGAACTGATCTTAGGATGACCCTTTATTTATTTTTAGAATGTTTCGATTATTTAAAAAGATGGAACACGGGGAAGGAAAATTACTTCTTTACAAAGCAAGCAATAACCGATTACGTAGCCGGTATAAATCTGATTCAGATTTTGTTAAATTTTTTAATCCTCTTTAGTAAGAAGTTTCCATGCACCGATCTTGTACCGTATCCATATAAGAATTAAATCTCTTCCCATTTGCAACCAACTCCAAATTGGCGTTACCTTTGACCCTGTACACAAAAATACAATTATAACAGAAGAAATTTATTTATAATCAGGATTACCTTCAATCTCCGTCCAATTTACAGATACTTCATCAACGGGAATGTTTAAAGTTTGAGCTATGTACAGCAATTCAACATCGAATGCCCTAAATAGTAAAATACAACAATGAATTAAACTCCCTCTCAAAAGGATTCCATCAGGTACGATCAACTCAATATTAAATGAACCTACCATCGTTCAATGTGTAAACTAGGAAAACAAATACGAGCCGCAGACCGTGTAAACAGCTTGAACCCGCATTGAGTGTCCCGAATTCCCCGAACAGTGAAAAACCAGACTAAAAAGTGGAAGCCGTGCATTAGTATTGTGCGAAAAAAGGACCTGGCAGCAATAGCATCTTCTTCGAGATGAGCTCTAGAGCCGCATATTATTGAAGGAAATTCCCACTCCGAGCCATCAAACTTTTCTGTAGTCAAAACACTTGATATTTAAATTCATGCACATTAAACTACTATACATACTACTTATTCTGATACAAATTACCTTTGGCTATTAATGCACGTAGGGATGAATATACTTTATCTAGGTCAGAAAATTTAGTAGCACCATCGGCATCAGCAAATAAAATGCACGATCCTCTACTGCTTTGGACACCCTTTGAAGTAAAGAATTAAATAATCGAAATCTTTTTTTAAAGTGTTTTAAACAAAAGTATAAATAAATTCTATATTCTAAACTTACTAATCGAACAGCCCCACCCTTCCCTCTATTTTCAACCAAATCTAGGAGCCGAACTTTTTCAGTTCCATATTTTTTGACACTTTTTAGTGCTACTTCACAGGTACGATCGGTACTACCGTCATTCACAATAATTACTTCATATGAAAATTTAGACTCAGTTTTACACCTCTTTTCTAGATAATCGAAACATTCCTCTAGCATAGGTGGTACTGTAATATAAATAAATAATTGTTAGTTTAAATTCATTCATTAAACACTACATCGTATTTCTCAAACCAAAGTATTCCTATCAACACCCTTGCCTCCGATTGTAAGGTATTCTCATGCTATTCTGGCCTGGTCTGGTGTTAAAAAACAGTTTACAAACGCGAGTCGCCAAAGCAGTGATTTTCACAAAATACTGAATAAATATGGCAGATTACTCCTCAAACAATTCTAAAAATATTTATAATTTAAACCCTTTCAAAATTCCAATCTAGAGAAATGTAGCTACTAAAACTTCACATTTTGAGTCTCCTCTTTGAAAATATTGCCAGACTTCCCCCTGAGCCACCGTGAATTGTCTCAATCATTCCTTATTTTTTAAGTTAGTAAGCCAAGGATATTTGATTTATGAAATACGATTCATAGTAGTATAGTTTTAAAGAATAATTTGTTTCCTTACAGCGTTCTTCTTCAAAGTAGGCAGGAATTATCACAGATAAAGAAACAGTTGGTGCATCTTTTAAAGATGGAAATGGGTGCTTACTACTTGCAATCGGATCCTTAAAATATTTTTCATCTTCATACCGCACGACGTTAGGGTATGGGTTTCCTCTGAGCAATATAATACAGACCTATGGTTCAAATAACAGAGCATTCGTCAAAATCAAACCCATTAAAGTTTAAAATTATGAGCCATGCAAGTCCTACGAAATCATGTATCAACAGATTAGCTGACACTTAAGGAGGTTGAGCCATGTAACAAAAAATCCAAACTACAATGAGTGATACAACTACATGAAAAATAACAACCTCAAAGCCGACGAGGTTAGAGCTCTTTGTTCATGCAAATAAATCCCTGTAACTTGGGGAATTAAAATTCAGGAACATGCCTTATCATCAATTACCCCTTTCTAATTCCAGACTCCTCTGTAGCATTTCTGACTGGCTGAGAAAGACATCAAATATGTCATCTATGATTTGAGATATGCGTATGTTACCAAAATACAAGAAACAAGGAATAAGTGAGTATGTGTGATTGTGATGTGTCCATGCAAACTAAAAGGCAAGTCGTTCTGGACATGTGACACGAAATGATTTACGCCATAGGACTTTACTGTATATCTGTATTTCTATTGTATTATTCTAAGATCTAAATTTGCGTACACAATGAAACTGCTGATCCAGACTACATGCTTGAAGCTAGACTGAAATCGAACACTTCGATTAATGATCATTCACAGTTTATCCTCTTATCTCATTAGTTGTTCACTGTATCAATGTGGACCTAGAGAAATATTAAACTGCTCAATGTAGTTGTCTTGCCTCAACTAAAAATTTCTCGGTTGATTAGCTAAAGTATTTATTCTCTCCATGCATATCTTTAAATTGGATCCGTGACTTGCAAAATTACTGAACAGCAAGGAAGGCCAGCTAACACGGACTTACTCACAGGCACAGCCTACTTTACTTTGATTAGTAGAAATCAACCTTTGTCGGACACACATGGTACTTGCCAGTTCCAATTCCGAGTAAAGCTCCTGAAAACATTACCTAAACTAACCAAACTGTTAAAGCCAAAAGGGTTTAAAGTTGAGTTTAAATACCGAATTAAATAATAGAAACCTTGGGTAAGATTGTAATGAAAATATATTGCCACTGTTATTAATAGTTATATCAATTGTCCTTGTACTAAACCACATGCACCTGGTTTCCCGATTCTCATCTATTCATCCAGTGTAGCACAGGAGAGTGGAAAATAAGATAAGAGCCGTCCAAACCTGAGTTAATTACTTTCAGCGGAGATGACAGACACATACAGATTAGCAATAGAAGAGCTCTACAACGACTTTAACTACTATGTGGAGAAAATATACGGCTATAACCGTAGGGAGCGGTACACGGTGAGCCCACCTTTGACCTTTTTAATATGTATGCTAGTATGCAGTTTGGGGAAAATTAGAAATATTGTAGCGTACGACTTACCATAGCCAAAATTAGGAATGTAATAGCCACCAGGGCTAGTATAATGGTCCCCACCCCGAAATCCATTCTGTAGAAACTGGCAGAAATTGTATTTTCCACCTGAAGAGAGCAACGTGGACAGAGTGACAGAGATGATTTTTCAAAGGCAGTTTTGTGGCAGTAGGAGTCCTCTAGTTCTCAGCTCTATGATCTCCAGGACTGAAATTAGTCTTATAGAGAAATGAGCTGTACAGTTTTCCTCCAAAATACTTTGTGTCTTCTTAGTTTTAATCCGACGTTTAGTAACTGACCCAACCCCATAATACACTACTACTTACTAGCAATTACAAGTCCACTAATATGTGAGACAAGAGTCAGTAATTAAAAAAAACATTCTGTTCTTAGTTGTATACACAAGAGGCCTTTTCTCTATTACACTGTCCATACTTTGACCTTTAAACCTTTTAACCCCCTTCATCCATGATAGGTTCAGGCAATACATTCAGATTTGGGGTGCTAGAATCTTTTACAAACTTGGGCATTTGTTTTGATTTTTAATCAGTGTTTCTTACAGAGTTTTTTTAGAGATTGGGAGTGAGCACTGCAGAACTGACTAGTGTGGGCAAGTGCCAAGGGTGTTTTTTTTTTTTTTTCAAAACTGTATTGATTGATTGATTGATTGATTGATTTGTCTTTATTACAGTGTCTGTCCCAACTCAAAATACAATTTTGTTCTTCCGTTAGTGACACTTTCACGTTCAAACAGATTTACAATTTAATTGCCAGTGGATTTTCCATGGACGTTCCGAGTCATAATTAAAGTTATAAAAATCAATAAATAAATTTAGGCCCTAGTAGTATACATATTGTTTCTTTCTGGGTGACACTAGCCATTCCTTAGTTAACACTTTAAATTTGTCATAACATAATTCCTTCAAACACCATTCTTTCGGAAGACTATTCCAGAGTTTGTAACTTCTAAATTCAATTGTAATTAGTTTGAAGCTTGTTAAAATAGTCTCTGATATTCGTAGATATTCTCCTTCCGCACTGCATGGATGTTCATCGGGCTTCGTTTTGTGGTTGTTTCTGTATTTTTTGTATTTATTTGGTCATTAAGGTTCTATTGGATTACGACATTCCCTACACCCCTAAACTGCTAATGGACTCACAGTCCCTACAAGCTTAAGTAAAATTTGAAATCGCATCAAATCCTTAAGTTTTTCTTGAAACTCGGTCTGAATTGTTTTAAAAAAATCAAGATTTTTTTTTTCACAATAAAGGGGATTGGCGATTTTTACAACTTCACTGTCAAAATTAACATTATGTACATTTTTACATAGAACATTATATTTTTGACAGTGAAGATAAATTATGTAAAAATCGCCAATCCCCTTGATTGTGAAAAAAAAATCTTGTTTTTTTAAAACAATTCAGACAGAATTTCAAGAAAAAATTAAGGATTTGATGCGATTTCAAACCTATTTATTTTGAAATTTAAAATTGCAATGCATAAGTAAAAAAAATCCGGGGTAATACGAGAGTCCTTGGCAGAGCGGAAATTTTGATAGTTGCTCGGCCTTACCGTAAAATTTAAAAACTAGGGGAAGGACACAAATATTCCCGGGACTTTTGTGTGGAGAAGTCCATTTAGTGTAGGTGCTTGGGGCAACTTGTTACATGGACTCTTCAGTACACAATGGAACCTTAATAAAACATTCTTTTTTTTACCTGAGTGAATGAATTGATTATGTTCTGTTTCAGTTTATTTAATAAGTTCATAAAGAGATCGGCACATTGAATCCGCATGAATTGCACAAACCAAATGCTATGAGTTAAAGACTATAGAATTTAGAATGAATTTCTTTCATTGCAGAGGGATATGGTCTTGCCGCTTGACAAAATGCTCGGATATTTTATATTTTAAAAGCAAGTTTTAGGCATTCGGTATTGCATTGGTAGCGGTGATTTGGTCATGGTGTCATGGAACGGTTGACAGAAAAATAATCGATTCCCAGTTCAATACTCGATCCTCTGCTATCTTGCAACTTAAATTATCGCTGTATTAGTAAATCAATAAGAAGTTTGACTCTAATACGCAAAGTCATGTCAAAGTTAATAGACAATCAATTGCAATTGGTTCCAGTAATCATGGAAGGAGAAAACGTGCTTTCACCATCCATGATAATGTCTACAATACGACACAAGAATCAGCAAAGTCATGTATTGATTTATAAATTAATTTATCATAGGCTGATTTATTTAATGGTTGAAGGGTTGAAGGAAATAGGTCTAAGGTTAATTGAGAAAGGCCTGTTGTGCAAATCTTTCTGATTCAAAGGAATTTAAATTAAATGTTGTAATTGAATGAGTCTGAAGACAAAACCTGTCTTAACTTAACCGCAATTATTTTTCATCTCTGCCGCTACGTGATAATGAAATTAAGTTTTAGTTCCTTTGTAACTATAATTCAGTTGATGAATGTCACCATGTGCTGTTACTTTGTGATACGAAGAAACGATAATATTTAGGAATAATACTGTGAAGGGAGTTGGAGAAAGCAACATTTTGCTTCTCAATCATTTATTATTATTTAAGTGTGATATTATTATTTACTAAGAGAAGGAACGTTATTAATAATAAGGGTGCAAGAACTGATTTTAAAATAACTCATATAAGATGTCCTACACGGAGCTGGAGGCGGGGTACAAAGGGCTACTGGACCATTTATATAACTGCTGTAATTCCCAAAATCATCCCATCTTTCCTCGTCTAAGGGTATTTTTGAGAATCATTTTATGTTTACTTCTAGAAATCTAAAATTAAGAAATTAAGAGGTTGTTAACTTCTTGGTTGGTAAAAACAAAGTATTTGAACTATATACATGCAGTCATTCAGATTTGTTATCTGTCTTTCACGGTTTAGTTTAGTTGTGGTTTTAGCAGCTATGAGTAGAGTTTCAATTATTTCGTATGTAGTATGGAAACTCCTGCTGAGGAGTTGTATAGAGATGCTGTCTTTTGTAACTGCAGTACGGCGTCTTCGCCTCTCGACTGTCGCTTCGAACATGTTTCAAAGGTGAAAGTTGAAGGTCATCGTGCACTATTGACTATGGTGTAAACGAGAACGGAGGGCATCCAAGAGATAAAACCAAAAAAGTCTTAGTCTCATTCTTTGTCTATGTCAAAAAGATATTTTACGATTTCTTGACATATCTAAAACCTTACCCGTAAATATTTTACAAACGCAGATATAATGAAACTAGTGGCTGACAGGCCCATGCGGGCCACTACTTTATTAAAATTTTAATTTGTTTGGCAAGCGCGTTAGAACCCTTAAAGTAACCCTGAAGATTAACGTAGTAACACAACATCAATTCTCGCTTATTCTCACCGCACCCATCAACTTTTTTCAGTTTTAGGTCACCCCCGCTGGCCCCACTAACCATTTACAGCCCAGCCCCAGTGTTTACTTCCTTTTAAATCTGATTTTCTACCCCCCGCGCCCTGCGTTAGTTTATCTTCTTCAGTCCCAGTGTTGGGTTGGCGGTGGGACGGAGGTGGTGGTCAGGTCAGGTGGAAATTTAGTGAGGGAGTGGAAAAGTTGGTGGTGGTGGGGCAGTAAAGTATTTTTTTGACCTATTCGGATGTCACAGGTCAAAAATTCGAAATAGCCAATGTGTTTTTTATAGTTTGCTTGATATTTTAAGCCACTGTTGAAAAACCACATTTTTGAGTTTTTGACCTTTTGAAGGTCAAGGGGTCAGTTATTCGAAAAATTGATACGCCCTAGGACTCCGACAATAATTCAGGGCTTCTAATGAGCTATTCAGCTTTGACCTGAGTGGTCGGGAAGTATGATTCTATAGCATCGGACAGACAGACAGACAGATATACATTTTAACACTTTTATAGAGAGGATTATTCTGAAATTTCGATACAATGGGTGGCCAGAAGGCACACGGATTAATTAACGATTAATTATTAAGTACAAACTTTTACTCAAATTCTATTCCTTTCTGGGCTGTCATTTATTTTTATATGACAATCTCCTAAAATCAAATAAAATCTTTTACCGATTACTCATACAAATTACTCTTTGTTAGTTCATCTGCCCCTTTTGGCATTTTTAAAGGTAGTTTTTTCAACTGCTGTCAATTAGATTCGCAATGCTATACTGCGTACAAAATAATAGTAACTGAAAACATGGAAAATCAGTTATTTCCATAGATATTACTTTTACTTGTTAATACAGCATTTACTTCTTGTTGTTTCGGAATTAACCCTGAGTTTACATTTAGGAATCGAGAAGTAAGGGAGTTTGCCCAGTTAGTTTATTAGGTAGTACGTGATCCATGGCTCATTAAACGGTTTCTAAGAAAAGTACAGATGCATTCATGCAGTGTGACATATTATAAAGTGGACGCTGCTTGAACGTTTGTAAATAAGTTACTAAGCATTTAGGTGCTCTTGAGAAATCAGCTAGAGAAAACGTCTCCATGCTTTGAATTATATTGGATCATAATCCTGTACATCCGTATGAACCCGAAGCTGAGGAAATAAATTCGAGACATGTACGGAGGAGACCCATCATATTATCTGAGAGATTCTTCCGATTCTGAAAGTGTAATGGTTTGTTTTAATAGCCTTGTAAAAAATCCAACCATGCAGGCTTGTATTTACCCAGTTATGGATTAGAGATAGGAACGGATTGTGAGTATGTGTAGAAATTTTGGCTGGACTTCAAGACTTGTTAAAACTTAAATGGAAAGTAGTACGTAGAATCTAGAATCTCATGATCTTGACACACCTAATTTTGAATTTAGACTTCCAGATATAAATGTATTTCCTTAATTCCTTATGGTTAGAATACATACCTTTCTCTCACGGGAAAAGAGAGAAAAAATAGTTGGTGATCTCATGCCAGAGAAAATTCACTGATTGCCAAAAAATACACATGCAATTTGCATGGAATTACGAGGAGAGATCAGAAGGAGATTCAGAGATTTGAAGCCCGTCTCAAGTATTGTTACATATTTAGTAAACTAGGAAGGGAAGATTGTTTTACTGCTTTTAGGTGTCTTGCTTAGGGTTGTGAATTAGAAACGTTTCAGAAAATTCATCGAGATAGGGTCCTTACTATCAACTTTGCCATTCGACATGGCCCATTGTTTAGCTTTCACCTTGAAATTTTTCAAAATTCTTTCTATGGGAAATGTACGAACGGGTCTCATTTTAATCTTAAGTTATTTCATAAGGCTGTACAATTACAACAGTGAACCTTTTCTCATTTTAATTTGTGACAATTCTAGGTTCCTGTAACCGATGTAGATGACGAAGGGTTGGAAGATGATTCGGACAAACAAGTTTTGGTGGGGGTATGTGCCATGGCCAAAAAGTCAGAATCGAAACCTATGAAGGAAATTCTTACTCGTTTGGATGACTTTGATTACATCAAGACGATTGTATTTCCAGAAGATACGATCCTAAAAGTAAATTGGATATTTCGATAGATTACTATCTCAAATATTTTCACAGATTAACTATGTGTGCGTGTGTAACCTTAAATTATTTGGTATTAATTTAGCTCCCGGTTGAAGAATGGCCATTGTGTGACTGCCTGATTTCATTCCATTCCAAAGGATTTCCATTAGAAAAGGCCATAAATTACTCGAAGCTCAGAAAACCTTACATAATAAATAATATCGAAATGCAATTTGAGCTTCAAGATCGCCGTAAAGTATATGCAATACTAGAAAAGGAAGAAATCCTTCTTCCACGATACGCCGTTTTGGATAGGGACTGTCCAGACCCTAAAAGTAAGATTATTCACCAGATAATTGAGTGCCTAATTTTAATTTTGTGCCTGGATATTGATTTTTACATATTTAAGTGCATGAATTGATCGAATCTGAAGACCACGTTGAAGTCAATGGAGTAATTTTTAACAAACCATTTGTGGAGAAACCCGTTTCAGCCGAAGATCACAATATTTACATCTACTATCCAACTTCTGCCGGTGGAGGAAGCCAGAGGCTTTTCAGAAAAATTGGAAGCAGAAGTAGCGTTTACTCACCTGAATCTAGAATTCGAAAGACAGGATCCTTTATATACGAAGATTTCATGCCAACTGACGGGACTGATGTCAAGGTATTAACTTTCAAAAATTGTCCAAGGAAAGTAGAATATTATTATATAGTTTAAATTTGATTTGTGAGGTCTACACTGTTGGTCCAGACTACGCTCATGCCGAAGCTAGGAAGTCTCCAGCATTGGATGGTTAGTATCATGAAATTCCATTATCGGTTAAAATCCTGAGAAAATGATTCTAAGAGTTTTATTATTTACAGGTAAGGTAGAAAGAGACTCTGAAGGAAAAGAGGTTCGATACCCAGTGATATTAAGTGCTCTAGAGAAACTGATAGCCAGGAAAGTATGCCTAGCTTTCAAACAAACTGTTTGTGGATTTGATTTGTTGAGGTATTCGTTTATTAAACTTGAAACTATCTGCTCATTTTCATGAATTAATTTTAATGAAATGATAATTTGCAGGGCAAATGGCAAGTCGTATGTTTGCGATGTTAATGGATTTAGTTTTGTGAAAAATTCTAATAAGTATTACGACGACTGTTCAAGAATATTGGGAAATATGATTCTTCGAGAATTGGCTCCCACATTACATATTCCTTGGAATATTCCATTCCAGTTGGATGATCCACCCATAGTTCCCACTACGTTTGGAAAAATGTACTATTTAAAAAAAATTCCAATGTGTTATTATAGAATCTAGGGATTTGTTTAAATTGTTGATTACTTTGTTTAGGATGGAACTGAGGTGTGTCGTTGGTGTCATAAGGCATGGAGACCGCACTCCTAAGCAAAAAATGAAAATGGAAGTGCGACATGCAAAGTACGTTATCCTCTAATGATTTTTTGTTCTCATTAACTCAAGCTTTAAAACGCTTGCAATCTTCTTTAGATTTTTTGAGCTCTTTGAAAAATACGGAGGAACTCCTGGGAACAACGTGAAACTTAAGAGACCAAAACAGTTGCAAGAAGTCCTTGATATCGCCCGATTTTTATTAGCCGAAGGTCAAAACGCCAAAGACGCGGAAATAGAAGAAAAGCGGGGAAAGTTGGACCAGCTTAAAAATGTTTTAGAAATGTAATTTGATGAACTACCAAAAATATTGTTTAAATTGAGGACTTTTTTGAAAATATGAATCTGATCTTTATTGCAGGTATGGATATTTTTCTGGAATTAATCGCAAGGTTCAACTGAAGTACCAACCAAAAGGAAGGCCAAGAGCATCAAGTAGTGACGATGGTAAAACAACTTATTTTGAAAATTGTTATCATGCATTTACAGGATTTAAATTCATTGTCAATATTTATAAATCGACAGATACCCCTAAGGAGCCGTCGTTGGTCCTTATTTTAAAATGGGGTGGAGAACTTACACCAGCCGGCAGGGTCCAGGCAGAGGAGCTAGGCCGAATATTTCGTTGTATGTACCCAGGTGGACAGGGTATGGTTTGAATTCCTAATCCTGCCCTGACTAATGTCCCTTTCTATCCATTACTTTTTGCTAGCTTTTCGATTTCGGTCTTTCAATCATATGTAAAATCACTAAATCAGTCATTGCCATTTCTTCCCATCAACTGAGCCGAATATCGAGTTGGGATTTTGAATTCTGACTCGATTTCAAAAATGCACCTCTGTCATCAAACGAAATGAAAAAAATTCGAGTGCAAAACTCTGATAATATTATACATTTACAATGTTGGACATATATATGTACGAAACGGTCATTCTTCACTCTGGATTTCTAAACCAGGTGTTTCTGTGATGTGAAACCATAAATATGTTCGATATTTCCCCGTTTCTATTCTATCCCAACAATACACTGCGGGACTTCTGTTTCAATTGAGATTTGAAAATAGCAGTATGCTCGCTCTTACAAATTATATTTATTCCTTGTTCTGCATTCCACAAGAATGGATGCTAATCTTCCGATGGGTAATGCTTTAATTTTTGTTTTCCATTTTGATTTTAATGGCTATAGAATGTAGAAATAGCAATTCAAAACTAAAATGGCCGTGGCATTTGTAGCAGATTACGTTTGTATGATAATCATGATTGTGATAGTATTTCAATGAGAAAGAAACTCAATTATCTGAATGCTTCTAACAAATCAGCATAGAATTCTGAATAATTCCGTCTACAATAGATATGTATATAGAATGTAGATGTAGCTCTGAAGTTGGAAAACTTCACTAATATTGAATTATTTATTTTCAAAATTTAGTACATCCGTAGATTGCCTCATTTATACGACTAGATGAATTTTGCCGTATCGTTTCATATTATATCTCATCTTGCTTTCATTTTAATTGTCATTGTGTCAACGTTTAACTAAATCCACACTTTGATTTTCCTACCCATATAATTGCATCAAAAATGGCTTAAAATACGTCTTTAAACATTTGCTCTAAATCTTGGCTTCTTTCTGGTGTCTGGATATTCGTGATGTTTATCGCCGAAATATATTCCCATAATTCTGTCCGATGTCTCATTTGAAATCCTTGCTTCCGTAAGTAAAGTAGTTAGCCAGGGCGATTGATTCTCAAAAACAAAACTTAGCTTTTGCTTTTGAGAACGATACATACCTAACTATAAATTGTAATTTGAGGTTTGTCATAATAATAGGTGAATATGCAGGGACTCAGGGACTAGGACTCCTCAGACTTCACTCAACGTACCGTCACGACCTGAAAATTTATGCATCTGATGAGGGCCGAGTACAAATGACCGCTGCAGCTTTCGCCAAGGGTCTATTGGCTCTGGAGGGAGAGCTTACACCTATTCTGGTGCAGATGGTTAAATCTGCTCACACCAACGGATTACTGGTTCGTTAAATTACTTCTTAAAAATCAATTTAAAATATCAAACTATGTCCATATTTTAAACATTTTCCCCATGCAATACAGGACAATGACTGTGATTCCAGCAAATTTCAACGGAAGTAAGTATCATATTGATTTTATCTATAGTTATTATAAAATATACAGTAATGTACTGACAAACTAATTTTTGGCTAAAGCGTGAAACAGAAACTTCATGATCTAATGCAACAGGATAAAGAATTAACTCCAGAAGATATAGAAAAGATAAATCCATGCAATTCTATAAGCATCAATCAAGCCTTAAAAATTATTAAAAATCCGCACAAGTGTTGTGAAAAAGTGCTTGGGTTGATTCATAAATTGGTAATGCTGATTCAAGCTAAACGAGATGATCCAAAGACAAAAGATGCAACTTTGTATCATGGCGAATCTTGGGATTTAATGGCCCGTCGATGGGGGAAGTTAGAAAAGGATTTCAAAACCAAAGGGAACTTTGATATTTCCAAGATTCCAGATATTTATGATTGCATCAAATATGATATTCAACACAACTCACATGCAATAGGATTTGACCAAGCTGAAGAACTTTACACATATGCAAAATATTTGGCTGATATTGTTATTCCTCAGGTACAAGCTTACAATGTTCCGTTTTTCATCTAAACTGAAAAATACATGTATTATTGATGCACGTGTTTTCGTATCTTTTAATTTACTGTTAAATGAATAACATTACATTGCCAGTTGTTTTATGCTTAGGAATATGGGCTTACTCAGTTAGACAAATTGGCCATTGCCCAGGGTATCTGTGCCCCATTACTTAGAAAAATTCGAACGGATCTTCAGAGGAATGTGGGTGAACCAAATGATGAATCAGTAAATCGACTGAATCCTAGGTAGGTAGTCACGCATTATTTAAATTTGAAACTGTCTCGAATTTTTATTCACAAATTAATTCAAACTATTGGCTTTCCTTAGGTACTCCCATGGAGTGTCTAGCCCTGGACGTCATGTACGAACAAGGCTTTATTTTACAAGTGAAAGTCACATTCATTCCCTCCTGACCGTGATCCGCTATGGTGGATTACTTGATGTAAGCTTAAGAAATTGAAGCTGTTTATACTGATTATGAACCTTTTGTAAGTCTATACATAATATTAAATTTCTTCTACACAGATCAAACGAGATGAACAATGGAAACGTGCAATGGAATATCTAAGCGCAATATCGGAGTTAAACTACTTGACTCAAATAGTAATTATGTTGTATGAGGACCCTACTAAGGAATTGTCTTCAGAAGAACGGTACGTCGCTAAAATATAATCATATAAAGCTGTATTCATGATTTCAAATTTAAATTGTTCGTATTCCAGGTTTCACGTTGAGCTACACTTTAGTCCAGGAGTAAATTGTTGTGTACAAAAGAACTTAGGTCCGGAAGGCCCGGGTTTTAGACCTAATAGCCGAAGCGAATCTGCTAAGTCTAATGTAAAATTAATTTTAGATTTTAACATTACATGAAATTGGCAATTAAGTTATCTCTGAAAATAAACTAAAATGCTTACTTTTACAGAATCCTGAAAAAGAAACTCCCAATACTGTGGAATCTGAATGTGATACTTTCCCGACACAACTCGCGCATAGTGACTCTTCCGTCTGTAGAAGAAGGACTTCTAGCTTCAGGCATGCAGAAAACAAAGAGAAAGAAGACGTACAGGAAAATGTCGATTCCAATTCACCTAGTACTTCAAAGCCGATTCCAATCAAGTATTGACAAATCTTAAAATAGCTATTTTATAATTTTATTTTTGAATTATAACCGTTCTATTTGTAAATCATTATGATATTTTTATTTGTTACAGAGATGCTACTGCCAAACGTGAAATACGGGCCAATTCTATGGAAGCAGCCCCTTCATTTAAAGGTCAGTTTACTTCGAAATACAAGAAGATGAGAAGTGTTCCATGGATGCAGCCTTTTGAATGCTTTTTGCTTTCAACGTCACAAATGCTTGAATATAGTTCATCGTGGATTCAGATTTTCCACTAATTGATTTGCATTGTTGAGGTGGTTTGAATGTATTTATACAAATGTCCACAATGTATTTAACATATATGATTTTTTTTAAACATGATTATATATTTTATCCTGTAAGATCAATTTTTTTTTAATCTGCGCGTTCTGATTTAATTTTCATTCAAAATCAAGCCCCAGAAACATAGCACATCCATTTATTAGTGAAACAAAGTTGTATACATTTTATTCCCAGTTTGTAGACTGTTGAGGGAGGCGTGGGAAATGGTGACATAAGGAAAAAGTGTTGGTTGAATTGTTTTCAAAGTTGAAACTTATACTGGCTGTATATGCTTTTAGAGTATTGGGGGAAAACGGTTATTTAATGATAAATTTATTGGAATAAGGCTTGTTATTGTTTAGCAGGGAGACTTGATGGACTCATGAACAGCCGACTTGCAAAGTTTAAATCATTTACACAGGCAGGAGGGGCCACAAGCCTGTTTTCAACTGCCGTCATTACTGGTCATTCAATCAGTGACTCAAATTTGAAGCCACATCTAGACGGGGAACGGCTCTCTCATAGTAAGATTCTTACATACATCATTCATATCTACCTTAGATTTGATTTTGTTGTTAGTAAACGTATAGGCTTCCTTGCAAGTTTAAAATGCATGAAATACAGTATCTGCAGTTCTGGAAATAGGTGCTGGTTCAGTTGTGAAATTTCCTACCATCCGTTCCCTGGAAACCCTCCACAATGCCTTGTCTCTGAAACAACTCGATAACTTTCTCGAGAGGATATTGTCGACTAACTACAGACCGGCAGTTTCCATAAGTTCGTCTTCCTTAGGGATTGGTCTTGGCGTTTCCCTGGGTGAGCTAACATATATGTTGACACATGTCAATGTCATATGTACTATTACTTATTTATATTTAAATACGGACTCACTTTTAATTTTTATCCTTATAAATGAATGGCCAATTGAAGCTGGAATAGCAGCTGCCCACAATGACGGAATTTATGAACCCCCCAATGACGAAATTTGTATACCACCCAATGACGGAATTTGTGTACCACCTAGCCTAAGACCAATTGCTAGTTTTTCACCACCTCCAAGTTTGTGAAATGAATATTTGTAACTATCTCGCTAATTTTGTTTAATTCTATTTATTTCATTTGTTTTGTAGGTATTGGGTGGAGTGATCCATCTTCATACCTCTCAAGTATTCCGTCATCCCCACTTTTACAAGATGCCTCTGAATTTTCAAAGTTTCCGGTTCTGAATCCTTCCGATAAAACAGATGGAAATGAAAATCAAGATAATCTAAACTTGTCCTGGGAAGATATCCCATGAACGTCAATTCGCCGTTCTTCTTCCATTCCAGAAGGCATGTCCTTGGACAATGCCACGTTGAGTATTGCACAGCAACTACATCATCCTGTCTTTACTAAGAATCAAAACTTTTGCAAACAATCTGAAGTCATGGAGTGCCAAACTGTAATCAAAATTCCATGTTCCACTAAGCTTTAATCAAAATGTGATTCTAAATTTATTTTGAGCTGGTACAATCAAATAGAACTTACAACTTACAAGTAGGTATGTTTTAACATGATGACATTGTTTTAGAACTGGGAAATGATGTAAGCAAGGCTACATTAAAGCTCTATAAATATCTGATATCCGTTCAATTGTTAAATATTTAATTTCGAAAATTTATATTAAGAATTAAGAAATAACGCCTATGAAGATTAGGACGAGGCGGAAGTTAATAAGTTTTTCTCAATGAATGCATGAATGTTGAATTTTCTACCGCTACCCGCTATGCGCTTAGGTAGATCAAATTAAATTCGTCGGTAAACAAACTGGTCCTCCTGGGGGTTTTCAAAACGCTGTTTTGGGTTTGAAACCAGGATTGTTGAAAGTTTCATCGGTTTACGTAGGTTTTTCATGTTTTACTCAAAACTGGCTTTCAATCATAAGCTTTTGGGCCCTTAAATTCTTAATCCAAGGTTTAGAAAGTCACTGGCTCATTTCCCCTTGTATTGGTATCCAAGATATTAGAACATCATTGCCACTTGATTCGAAAGGACGCGTCGTAAAGTAATCGTAGCAGCTGTAATTATGTAACAGGATACCAGCTGACTGTAGTTTAAAGACATAAACACCATAGATTTATATGCTAAATACTACACTAAGCTGTCTACTATTGCAATACCGAATATAGGATACAATATTCCGAATCGCTTGAAATTCTTTCTCATACCCTCACTAAAATTACAAGAAATTAGTTTATAAACGTACTAGACCAGAGGCATTTTTTACTCATAATTCGATACTGGACATTTTTATTTTATCAATTAATTACTTTTTCTTTTTTGTCATATAAAGCAGTAAAATATGAAGAAAGTATTTCCTCCCCTTTTTGTATGTCTCTAACTGCAACTAAAGTAATAAGTCTTAAACCAAACCGATTGTTCTGAGGATCAGACCAAACATTTGGAAGGAATTTCATGAAGTTGATAGGAAATAGTCTATGCTCATCTGAGAATTCGGATAATTGTCCGGGGATGGTCAACAGGCCTTCCTGGTACACCACGTTGTTTTCTTTTCTTCGACTTCGATTATTTACGTATTGGCCGATACTTAACGGATTTACAGGGAATCGAGTTAGCCACGATATGTCACATGATGGAGTATAAAAGTTGAATCTATCCCTGGACGAGCACGATTTAAAAATGGATTTCGAAATCCAGCCATCATTTCCATCAATATGAACACCGTCGGAGCACCTGAAAATATAAGGATTTCCAAGGCTTGGGAAGAAAAGGGGTTCAAAAGGCATGTAAATCGTCCCTGGATACAGTCCTATAAAATTTGAATAAACCCTATTCATCAAGACTACCAATTACCACAAAATTATTTTAGTTTTTATTCAGCCCACCTACGAGAGACCCAGTCTTAACAAATCCTGACTCGACAAAAACACCGGTACCAGCTTCAACAGAAACGGTACTTTTCCTTCTTTTCAGAGTAAATCCAAAAACATCCTTCATAATTTTAACATTTTTGAGTGACGCCGTTTCAAAGTCATTCAATATGTTTGTTCGAGTTGGATAGTGACATTTTTCAAAGAAGTTCACCAAGAGATCACGGAGATGGGAATCGGACATTCGGGTATCTTCCAAATGGCTCACATGGTCAAAGAGTTCCATCTCCTTGGAATTCACCTCGGCTTCATTTGTTTCTAATTCTAAATCCTTCTTTCGATATTTGTCCCGAGGGCCATGTTTTGCATTGAGCATAATCCAAGGCACAAACCGATACTTATAATTGTTCCACAATTTTTCTACTGCTTTTTTCATATTAGGTAGGACCAAAATTAAATTATATGAAACTTTATATTACGTGGATTCCAAAAAAAGATAACTACCCTTGGTTATTTTAACGCTATGTTTTACTAAGTTTTAAAATTCCATTCTACTTATCCTACTAATTTCATATAGTTCAGGTTAACGAATAGATTCATGTCCCGCTTGAGATATCCCAAAGTTTCCTCCTCCAATCATCATACTACTGCTTAGAGTCTTCTGGAGAAAAACATCGCTCAGCTCGGGCATCACGATATTATGAACCTCATGAAAACTCTTTAAAAATGAATTAACTTATTAACCCTTGTACTAATTTATCCTATTGATCCCAGCCGCCTGTTTTTAGATAACTAAAAAAGGTACGTTTAATTCACGAATTTTATTTTTTATTTTCCCCAGACCAATAAGCTAATTAATAATTAAAAAGCGCTCGATAATCAACATGTAACTGAAAGGAAAGCAATGCATATATTATGGACGTGTCAGTGTGTGTGTGTGTGTACGTGTAAGTGTGCGTGGGGTGCAGAGAGATTTTTTAAAATATACTTTTCCTGCATTGCAAGGCCCAAGGGGCTTTCTTCTTCATTGAGGTTCGAAAATGGTTTTTATACAAATTTTCGGTTAAAAAAAAACTTTCTAAGGCTGAATAAACGGATTGAATCCGTGAATTTCATTTAAAAACTCTTGCGGATTAATTTGACTATTTGTATTTAGCATTTAATATAGCATTCTAGTTTAGTAGAATTTATGGAGTAACAATAAAATGAATGTAACGTGCTGAAACGAGCTTGGATCTTACTGTGTCATGAATCTATTTATCTGGACTTCATCATAAACTTATCAAGTGCTTTCTCATTTAGGTCCGAAAACCAGGATATATTTCAGTTAGTCGCGTTATGCGAGTTTTATTTTTCATCCAACCTTCAACACATAAATATATGCAACAAAGTATCTTCAAATCTACAGTTATCAGTTATGTCAGACTTTACTTCATACTAGAGCTGAGCATCATCAGTCACTCCAGTATTTTTTGTTGTAAATGATTTGTTACAAATCAATCTCCGTTGATTCTCCGCGACGGAACATGTGGATTCCCATTTAATAGAAAGTACTACGCCCATTCTAACTTGAAATTAAAAGAGGTTCAACTTTCATCCACCCGATCATCATAATTGATTAAAACATGATATGCTTGATCCTGAATAATATTATTACTAGCTGCAACTAAAAGGAGATCATGAGGTCAACCCATCCAATCCATAGAAGTTGATGTGATAGATATCTGTTACAAACTCCAACTCGATTTCCAAGTTACCAACCTCCCTAGCAAGATGTCAGCCCTCCAAAAGAGTGCACAGCGTCAAGCTGTGAGCGTAGTTTCAAGAATTTCTAGAAGTGTTCAAGTGGCGATGAAGCAGAAGGTAAAACGGAGAGAGAAATCAGAAATTTCTCCACCTTTGAAATACACAAGTCTTGGGAAGGATTCCATCATCTCTTAATTGGCCCACAGGTAAAACGAGAGGATTGGAGAGGAACCCCCACTGTCAGGCCCACTACCTCCTTTGCTTGATCTATGTATAGTATTATACTACGTTCAGAGCCTGTATATTATTACCTCCTACCACCATACATGCACCATACCAACCAGTTCCATTTCAACTTCCAATTCCAAATCTACTTCAAGTCCTTTTGAGTTTTTGGCAAGTAGGAGAGGAGCATACGGGTAGGCTAAAGTGTTTCATAACATAGCTTCTGTTAGGACTTTTACTCCAATACTAAATTTAAGACGAATGAGAGATTCAAGATTCGTTCATTCATGTAGAGTAAATGTGAAATCTAATATACATAGTTCCTGCTGGAGGATACTCTTCAAAGACCTATGAAATCAACTCTCTGTAATAATTATTCACATCATCCATTATCATTACAGATTTCCCTATGGCTGGCTCAGTGAAGACCACCACTATCAAACCAAACCACTACTCTAACAGTAGAGAGGAATAGAAACCTTTCGATTCAAGTGCAACAATATAGAGACAGATTTTAATATCCAATATTACAAAAAACCTAAGGAACGAACTCCAATCTGTTCATCCAAAATTGAATTTGACCGATTGGAAATATAACGCTTCATCCGTTTATTGAAGCGTTCGCTTAACATTATCGTCTCCCTTGAGCGGAGGAAATCCATTCTATTTAAGTTCTTCATTTGCATTTTGACTGGGAAAAAGCAGTTTCACAAATGCACACCACAAGGTTGAATGAATGACCATTTCCCAATATTGTTCTGATTCTTCATTTCACTAGTTCACTGTCGAATCTGATGTGGGATTAGGGATTTTTTAATACTTTATTCCCTTGTCCATTAAATGAAGACACAAATGATTTGCTTGAGGTAAAGCCTAAAGGAATTGACAAATGTTCGAAATATTGAATATAATAGTGAAATAGTGAATTAAAATTAAATACTCGGTGTGGTCCGGCCTGTTTCCCCGGAGACGGCCATAGTATTTAAGCCATTGGGGATTTGATTTATCTACGTCTGGAGGATCAAAAATTAATGTCGATCAAATCTGAGGTATTTCCATTTCCAATACTGATCACCTTTATTTGCTTACATTTTATTCATAAATCTCCACCGGTGCAAACTGAGTATGCCATCGGTAAGCTTTATAAATAGGTCAACAAAAGTTATCATATTAAAACCCAGCAAACAATTCACCCTCTTAACTGAAGGACTACAATAAAATCATTTGCTTGAACAGAGCTTGAAAAACGGTCGATTGATTCATTCGAAATTCTTTGAGATAGTTAAGTTATCCATTAATCCACCTGACTCAGGTCAATGGATGTCATTGGATGTTTAACTATTTTCTGACATATGGATATCTTTATTATCCTTCACCTTCTTCACGAGGTGAAGTAAATTATAAGGAATAAATTTAAGTTTTTCGAAAATTTCAGAAAATCAAGGAGGTCAAGATTCAGGAAAAACGGAATAAATCGTTCGGCATCGTAACGAGCAAGCTGAAGGCCATAACAGTTAGTGCTGGAGGGGGTAAAGGCGAACCCGCAACAGCAGCATCTCCTGCGGGAATGATAATAGAAGATGCCGAAAAACTTAGACTCTGGCTAACAGCGATACTCCAACCTTTGTAGGATTACTGATTTTACATACCTACTAATTAAGATAGCAAACAAATTTTGCATTTCTCAATGGTTGTAAATGAATGATTTGTCAATCTAGATGCGATGCTGACCCTGCAGCGTTGGCCAAATATGTTCTTGCCCTCATCAAAAAGGACAAACCGGAGAAAGAACTACGACAAAGCATGTCAGACCAACTCGATGTCTTTCTTCAACATGGTTAGCGAGAGCTTCTAGACTCTTTTACTTTCGATTTTCAAACTCGCTGAGAGAGTTACTATTTTGCCAGTAGAGACTACAGAGTAGGAGAGAAAAAACTTCTTAAGTATTTAATAGAATAGTTTTAATTTCTATTTCCAGTCTCTTCTGGAGACTTACTATATTATTTAACTAACCAGACTAATCAGAACAGACCAGCAAGACTGCATGTACTCTCAAATGTATTGAATTCTTGGATCGAAAAGTTTTAGAAAATACATTAATTATCTTATGCTTATGGTTATTATTTTTGCACTAACGTTTTACAGGCCCATATGAGCCACTGCTACTTCAGGCCATAGGCCATGCATTGACTCTATCCTTTGGAAAAGGTCTTAGACTTTTAAATTCGCTTTCAAGACGGGTTTCGAAATCGGTGCAATATTGTAGAAACATTTACATGAAACGACATACCATGTCGAGGATAATTCTCGGGATTCATGTGGATGAAGTCAAGTATTTTACTACAACTAAACCATTTCTCCCATCTATAGCAGTACCTTTCGATAGAAGTATTACTGGACTTTCAAAATAACTCGACCTTTCCACTTGTTTCAACTTTTCAAGGTGCAAGGGCTAGCGTCCGTCAATCCGAGTCAATCGTTTCCACTTTCAACTTTGCAATGTCACCAAAATCCCTTCTCAAAGTCAAACTCGTTCGAAAGAGATATCACACGACTTTAAACATTTTTTATTTAAACATTTTTTACTGCTTCATAGCACACAGGGTCTTTTGATAGATCTATCTCGTGTATGTATAATAGGGTAGATAGACTATCTAATAACTAAAAGTTCGAAGGCTTAAGACCAATTCTAACCCTAGTGGTCAGATCAGAATTCAGATGTATACAGAAATTCTGAATTAGCTATGTTGATCAACACAGCACACAGCACACAGTTGGCAATTTGAAGCCACTATTAGATGAACTCAAGATAATTGAGTAAATGTTTCTAATCCGAATTAGTTTAACTGTAGAAAGGAAGAGTACGAAGTAGTAAAATCTTAAGGCACGCGAAAGAGGAAGAGGCAACACTGAACACGCGTTTCGAATTTTAGCCTCATTGAATCATATTGAATGACACCGGTGGACTCTTATTATAGTAGGTGGATTTTTAGAAGAGCTGTTGCTGGTATGTAGTATATGATTGTATAGGAAGAGCTAACCTTAAATGCGTAGTGGCAAGAGGTGTCTTCCTCGCTGTTTTTTCGCACTATTTGCTCCTCCTACATTGAAGTTGTCCAACTGGACTTCTCTTGAATGACTTGTAAGAAGCTGCCTAGTCGTAGTAGCTAGTTCTCAATCTCAACAAATTGACTGCGAACTGCGAGCTTGGGAAGGACTGATTCGAGTCTGCTGACTATCTGATACACACACGTCGTCCCCTCTATACTACTGCACGCCGCTGCTGTCTTGCATCGACTTGGGGTTTTTTACTGCATGCTTTCACAGAATTTGTATTCTTTTCTTGAAACCTGTAGACCGCTTATGAACTTCGTTTCTGTGTGCTGTGAGCTTGGAGTTGGAATATTTCGAAAAGCCATACCGACTAATTGATAATTTGGGAAAGTAGTTGACGCTGAACGTTGTCGTTCATTGATAAAAGGAAATTGATAAACATGTCCACGAAGTATTTCTTTGACGAAGGTATATTTTTTTTTGGTTGAGATAGAGATTCAATATTTTCCATTCAAAATTAATTGTTTTTACTTCACAATGTGCAATGTGCAATGGGATTTTCGTATTAGTAGTAAGAGTAAGAAAGAGTAGAATGGATTATATTATACTATTTAACGCAAAATATTATCTTTGATAGGGGTAGAGTGGTAGAGCATAGAGATAGATCCGGCCGCTGTGGGTGACGTCCCGTGGTATTTTATGATACTTGGACTTACTATTTAATTCTTGTCATTTAGAAACAAAAGGGTTCCTGGATAAACTCTTCGAGCTGCTTGCCAATAAGGATTACTTAACCAAAAGTCCTCCACCGATTATCCCGAAGGAAGACCCTGTCCAAGCAGGAGAAGTGAGGATGGATTCAAGTAACTTAATGAATGAGGATTCAGTCACCTTATCTGCGATGGGATCTACGTCCAGTAGTAGCTCCCTTATTAGCACTCCATCTGACCTTACTGCCTCTAGTACTTCCCTCCTTACTACTTCTTCTGTCGATTCGTCTGTGTCTAGTAAGGACGATGCCAAGGGTGGTAGCAAAAAAGATCGGAAAGATGTAAGCGTTTCTTCTTTTATGAAAGCTGAAAATATGAGATATAATTTAGGTTGCTGAGAGAAAAATTATTTTTTAAACAGGATGATCGAGAAAGAAATAGAAGAGGAAGAAGGTCCCGTAGTCCAGCCAGGCGGGGTACTGCTCGAGCAGGTAGATCGAGGAGTCCAAGAGCCGATCGTGTTCGGGATAGACGGTACCATCCTCGCAAGATCCGGCATGACCGAGATCCCTGGGATCGAAGGTGCCATTTTGTGTATAATTTGGACATTTTTAGGTTGATTTAGTTAGCATTGATTGATATACTTATATTTTTGTTTATTTGATCCAGAAGGTCGAGATCACCCCTAAGGAATCGGTCAGCATCTCCAGCAAGGAATCGAAGCCGAACTCCTCCTAGGTACCGTCGGCATAGTCGCTCTCGCTCAAGGTCCAGATCTCCGAGTGACACCAGAGGAAGATCTCGTTCTCCGACAGGTAATAAAGGTGACAAGAAGGAAGGTCTTCTTCCTGTTCCCATGAACTTGGATGACCGTACCACAGAAGGTGGATTGAAGGATGTGGGGGATAAGCCTTCAATACAAAGTGTCATCGTTAAGGCTGGAGCACCCAATGAAAAGCTCGATAGTAATGATACACACTCATGATTATCAGACTTGTTTTGCCTTTGTCTTTAATTGCAAATTACCTGTATTTTTGGAATTGGTTTTCGGTTTTAATACATTCTAACCAGCTAGCTGTCACTTATTGCATTACTTTCAACAAATTAGAGTGCACTGCCTTGCCGATGTTTTTTATTGTGTAGATTTTATTTGCCATGCATTCATTTTAAACGGTGGAATTTTTTATCTTTACAGAAGGAAACCGGTGTCGAGACTTTGACGGTAAGTATCTTCTTGTGTGTTTACATTTCTCTTAATTGGGAAAGGAATTCAGAGACAATCTAAAAACATTTATTAATTCTTACAGAAAAAGGTTTATGTATGCGAGGAGAGCTCTGTCCTTTTGATCACGGGAGTGATCCCGTAGTTCTCGAAGACGTTGTGATACCTGGAGTCACTAATACTACTGGCAATGTAGACTACAACCGAGCCCTGCAAGCTGGTGGCTACGGTGCTGCTACAACCTCCGTGATGAGACCTTCAGTGGCAACTATGGGTAAGAAAACCTAGAATTGTATTTTTACAGACATGCAAAATAAAGTGTAGAATAGACTATTGAACGACGGCTATTTGTATTCGAAAGGTGAATATTATCCGGATAATCCTGCCATGGATCCTAGTGGTGGTTGGGGAAACCCAGTTTTCCGGCCTCGAGGGATGAGTAAGTCCGAAAAGTTCTCAAAGAAGGTTTTGATTGTTTAATCTTACCCTGTATCCAATGTGCAGGCTATGATCCGATACTACGAGGGAGTCGTGGAGGAATGATGCCACGTGGGCCTCCTATGGGACCTTTTGTTCCTCAACGAGAATTGATAAGTGTCCCAGTGATGGGAATGCAGCCTAATTCTCATGGAGGAGATCTTCATGGACAGCCTCCACAAATGATGGAAATGCATCCCCATCCTACTCGTGGAATGCATGGTGGAAGAGGTCGAGGTAGAGGAGGATTTGATCATAGTCGTCTAGGATTCAAAGCGTCTAGAAATTATGCAAATTGTTCGTTGGAAGTGAAGAAAATACCTAGAGAGCAAAACAACATAATGGACTTGAATAGCCACTTTCAGAAGTTTGGGAAGATCGTTAACATCCAAATTAACTTTGAAAACGATCAAGAAGCTGCGTTGGTCACTTTTAGTTCTCCTGCCGAGTCTCAAGCCGCGTATCGGTCCACTGAAGCAGTACTCAATAATCGTTTCATTCGTGTATTTTGGCACAACAAAGAAAAGGTACTTTTAAAATCTTGACTATTAATTACCGTTTACAAGAATAAACAATAATTTTGAATTTAAAATGTCAGGAAAACGAAGAAAGCATGGAAGAAAGTGGCCCATTACGTATGTCAGTACGAGATAGGCTTGGAGGGCATGAAAACGATGATAAGCAGGAGCAAGAAAAAGTTCTAGTCTCTGGAATTAATCTGACAAAAACAATGTACAATCCCATTATGCTTGCAGCAAAGAAGACTGACGCTGCTGCGGAGAAAGTCCAGGTACGAACGAATCATAAATTTTCAGACGGATTTTTATCAAGTAAGGTCGACAGTTTTTGTCGCGGTCTTCAAATTTGGCTATCTTGTTTCAGGCTGTTGAAGCAATTAAAAAAAGTCAAGAAATGCTAGCTGCTCAAGAAAGTTTGAAGAAGAAGCAGGAAGAAAAGAAAAAAGAAGCGCTGAAACTAAGCAATGATCTGCGAAAGCGGAAGCAAGACATGATGTCAGAGCAAATTGAGCAGCAAAAGAAATTGATCTCCAAACTGGAATTGGGAAAAGGGACGATGAAGCCTGAAGAGAGGGAGCAATTGATGAAACTCATCAAATCATTGCAAGATAGCATTGAAAACCTCAAGAAAGATCTCGATGAAGGCGGCGCTAAAGCTCTTGCAGCTCAACCGGTCCCCAAGAGCAAAGAAGAGGTGTAAACTTGTTGTCAAGTTTTTAACTGATTCATTTTTGATAAAGATATTTCAGTCTCAATTTTTAAACTTAATTAAGGCTCAACGGGAAATGCTGGACGCTGAACTTGAACTGTATAACAAAGAACAAGAAGGTGGAGATACCGTGGCTCTTCAAAATAAAATTTTGGATCTACGAGCAAGAGCTAAATCAATGGGGATGCCTTATCGAGGTCGTGGTGGTTTCCGTGGAAATCCTAGAGGCTTTGGAGGTCGTGGTAGAGGCGGAAGGTGAGTTTTAAAATAATGGATCAGAAAGCTAGGAAACTGAAATAAAACCAGACCGGTATTCAAAAATATTTTTTGGGTTTTCAGACACCAACTGCGTGCATTAAGAACTGTAGATCGTCGCCCAACTCGAGTCCAAGTCACTGGATTTCCTGTTGCTCGACTACCGGAGATCTTACCTCATTTTTCGGTACATTTCTAATCCTTATCTTCAATCTTCGAGATTTATGAAAGGAAAGCAATCCACAATGTATTTTTCTGTTAACGCTTAGCAATTTGGAACTATTACTGAGTACGAAACGGATCATCAAACTCCAAGCATGACTCTAAATTTCGAATCGCGAAAATCTGCAGAAGTAGCTCTGGCGAATGGAAAAATGTTTGGTGACACACCGCTTGTGATTGAATGGGTTTCCAATGGAAATACCGACGGCGGTTCACAGAATTCCACCAACGGAGACGCATCTCACCAGGAAATAGGCAACGGTGCATCAATTGAAGATGATGAGGCAGGCTTTCCTTAATTTTCTCTATGTTAAAATAATATAGTCGTATCTTACGCTGTTTTGGTTGAGGTTGCTATGTTATAATTCGTAGGCTTATCTAAGTATTAATTTTTGACAATTTTAGCTGGGAGACATATTGGCCCATGAAATTCTTCTTACGTATGAAGAAGAGGAGGATGAGGAAATGGAAAAAGGTCGTAGCTGGAGGAGGTAAAGAAGTCAATTAGTGGTAGTTCAGAGATGATATTCAAATACAAACATATTCTTGTAAATCTCTTCGAATGCTTACCGTATACATACTTTTGTCCAACTAATAACTTCCCATCAGATAGCTAGTTACAAATTTGAATATTGTTAGTTGATTAGGAGTTAAGAAAAAGCCTAGCATTGGTTTCATAATGCATGTATATAATATATTGTAGCAATTATAACACACCTTTACAGATTGTAATATAAAGAATTGTGGAGATGTATTTTTGTAGAGAATGGCATCTCTTAATTATACCTTTGTCGTTACTACAGCGCCTATTTGTCGCAGAAAAATATTGTGCATTGCAAATGACGATTTTAAAAGTGATATTTAGTACGTAGGATAATTACTCCCAAGTGTTTCAAAATTACACTAATTACAGTCTGTGTTAATAATACCACTTCTATAAATACTTAATTATCTGATGTAGCTATTTTAATGTTCGTACGGTGAATCACGAGGATTTGTATCGGTACATTCTGATTAGATTTATCCATTTTATTAGCATAAATTTGGATTGGTTAGGAATCGGGCATAATTTGGTTCTATGATATAATTAAAAACTTTTTTTACGACGTAAAACCTGCTCCATAATATATGAATGGTATTAATTTTGAATGTAAATTTCTTTCATCAGTTTTGTTTGATTGTATCCAAATTAATGTGATTTGCTTAGATGTCCACTAAAACTAAACTGATGAAGAGTGTGAAGTACATAATACTATATGAAACTCTCGTGTAAGCATACTCTTAAAACAGATGTTGTTTTACTATCACTAGTACATAGATACTTATTAATGGTTCTAATATCCATACATTGTTAGTTATTGTTATCACAAAGATGATTATTAGTATTGCTATCTTTTCCAACTATAAATATGTAAGGTTGGAAAGTCAAAGATTTATTTTAAAAGATTTAAGAATCAGTGGTAACGCTTTAATGAATGGAGAACAACTGATTGATAAAAAAGATAAATGAGAGCGTTAAAAAAAATGCTAAAACGCTCAAATCGCATGAAAATAATAGCCACTTAAAAAAGAAAGAATGAAACTTTAAAAAAAAGGTTCTTTCAGGAAAAAAAGAGAATCCACCACTGATCTATCAAGTCAATAAATCGTGAATTTATTACTCCTCTTTCCACTAGAAATCTTACGTTCTGTCTAAAGTCTGTTTATTTTTTATTCATCTCTCATCCACTTTATTTTTCCCGAAGGTTTTAGAACCACTTGGCATTGGTTCTCCTAAAACCAGTAGCTACTTCTTATTTAGTGGTTCTCCTCAAATAGAGAACCACTAGCAACTTCTTATTTAGATTTAGTGAAAAACCTCAGCCTTACTCTCTAGTTTGTGACCATTTTTGCCATAGAATATGAACTCTGTCTTAGATTTCCCGATCAACGGGCGCTGAAGTCAAAAAATATTCGACTTATAATACGAGTATGAGTAAATACTTGGATTTGCAGAATTGAATTTGAATATTGAAATAAACTACAAAATAAATTAGCTAGTTAAATATCAAACCCAAAGGTACAGTTGGATTAATGATTTAAATAAAATAGGTTACTGATTTAGAATCAGTTTTGCCTAGCTGAAAGTAAAGTTCTGTTGATGGATGAGATTTAGTTGAAATGAAATAGTGAATAGATCTCAAACTTCACAATCAACTCTCAGTGTTAACGATGGGGAAGCGAAGGCAGAAGCCTTTGATGGCGGAACAAGGAATTCTTCACTTGAAGAGTTCCTTCGTCCACCCGTCGGATGAAAATGGTCTGTTGAGCACTGTTGGAGGAAATAAGGAACATCCACTTGTTCTCTCATCCGGAAATTATGGCTACGGAATTCCAGTATCTGTGGCTATTAAGAACGCTGAGGCTGCTCAAGCTCAGGCCAATGAAGAAGAAGTTGACCCTGATATCCAAATGGTCCGAGAGATAGTAAGTCTGCATTTTATCTTTGAAGATGCCTGCCTCATGGCATTATCACAACTGTCATAATAAATTCCAAAGTTTGAGTCATTGTTAAGTAAAACGTCTATTTACTCTATTTCCTTCTCTTGTAGAATGGAGGAGTCTACTCGGCCCTTGAGCTCAACAAAGACCGAAGTGGCGCAGCGAAAGGCTTTAACGTAGCAGATATGTCCGTCGCTGAACTTGTCAGATCCATTGGTGGAGCGAGGGACGCTCCTTTGAGACGTTGTGATGTGGTTGAAGACCGCACGGAGGTGTTGAATCAGACAGAAGGTATAGAAGATAATAAAGAAGACCCTGAAGCCAATGAGTTCTACGCTAGTCTCGGAATTGCTAATCCTAAAGCTCCAGAGTTGAATAAGGAAGACGGAAAAGATTGTGATGAAGTTAAGGATCCTGACGGTGAAAGGCCAGCGGTTGAAATGACAATCGAACCTGGAGATAATATGACTTTATCTATCGCTGACTTTTATAAGTCCTATACGAAATATTATTACAGCCATGAACCTAATCCTTATGGAGATCAAAAGTTGGAGTTTGGTCTTCCTATTCAAAAAGATAATAGTCCAGATGTAAACATAGGAGGAGAACAAACTATAATACAGTTAGCTAGAACGGCCCAAATTCGTGCAAGGCAACCAACGGATGCGGCAGCAGCGTTGGCAAAGGCGAAGAAAGCCAAATCTCTTGGTGGGGATAGAGGTAAGATAGAGGAGAATGAAGCTGACATTTTCGACCCTCTCCCAATGGAAGTCGTACCTTCTGAAACTGCTGAGGAGTTAGGAATCACTAGAGACACAACGCTGGACCAATACTGGGAGTTTATAAAAGAAGATCCTCATGATTTTAACCGATGGATTTATTTAATTCATTATGTAGAAAGTACGGTAAGCTAAATGTTTCAAATTATTTTTTTTAAACTAGAAAAATTATCATGTTATAATTTAATTGCGGGATTTGCCTAAATTTTCAGAATAACATTACTAACTGTCGAAAAGTCTATAGTGCGTTCTTGCCCCTATTTTCTTACTGTTTTGGCTACTGGAAGCGTTACTCGGACCTGGAAAAGCGATTTAACTATTATGGAAGGTAAGAATATTTACAAAATGAATAGTAGTTAGGAGAATATATAATGTAGAAATGAACACATCAAACATTTATGATTTTTCAGGGCATTGACGATTCTGGAACGAGCTTTGGAATTCATCCCACTATCCGTTGATCTATGGCTTTCGTACCTACAACTTTTCTGTGAAATTCATGTACATCATCCAGATTATGAACAAATTCTTCGGGAGTAAGCTCTTGGTTTACCTATTATATTTTGTGACTCGCGTTAATTCTTTATTAATTTGCCGATTGTTCTTGGTTTCCATAACTAGGCAGTATGAAAGAAGTCTGAATTCCTGTGGGATGGAGTTTAGAAGTGACGCTTTATGGGAAGCCTTTATTCAATGGGAAATAGATAGTAAAAGACTTAAAAAAGGATTTAGTTTATACGGAAGAGTGATGCAGGTTCCAACAAGACTTTACAACAGACATTGGGATAAGTATGTCGATTTATAACAACTAATTAAATTTAGATTCAGTTGTTAAAAAAATATATCTTTTGCAGTTTTCAAGCTTTAGTCCGAGATCATCATCCGCGAGATTTTCTTGAAAAAGATGAATACGAGTATTTAAGGAAGAAAGGTTGTAAAAAGTTAGGATTGAAGTACAAAGAAGAGCCAGAATATGAAATGGGAGAAATCCGTAAACCGTCTAAACCAGAAGATAAGTTGATGGACTATGTTAAAAGTAAAATACTGAAGAAAACTACCTCTGTACACGAAAAATGTGAGGTAGAATGTGATAAAAGATGGATTTACGAGGATAGGGTATGCAGCATATTTGTTTAAAAACATTTTATATAGGTATTTGATTGATTAGTACATGGTGTTTGATTTTATGTGTTTTTTATTTTGTGTATTCAGATTAGGCGTCCCTATTTCCATACCAAAGCTTTAGACCAAAAACAGTTAAGAAACTGGGAGGAATATTTAAACTTTGAGATTTTGGAAGGAAATCATGATCGAATAGTTCTCCTCTTTGAACGGTGTTTAATTTCTTGTGCAATGTATGAGAAATTTTGGTGCAAGTATGCTCGATACTTGGAAGACTACCATAAAAAAAATCCAAGCAGTAATCAAGAAATTTCAATACATTTTCAAAAAATACAAGAAAGTATGGAAATTGGGTCACAAAAAGAAATTGAAGAAGAGGAAAATCGAATTAAAGACGTCCAATTCACGTTAAACAATATAATTAAACAAATTGAAGGAATAGAACAGGTTGAAAGACATGTAGTACCAAGTTGCCTCAAATTCTTAATTAACCAAATAGAAAAGGATGAACAAAGTGATGAGAGGGAAGTTACTAAAGCGTTAAGTTCTGTAGTTTCCGTAGTGGCCGGTGTCGAAATTAATGATGCTGACATTTTATGCAATGGAAATAACAATGAAATCGAAGTTATGGATGTAGTTGAAAGTGTTATTCAGGTTCATAATGCAACTGAAGATTTAGATGAGAGTGACAAAACGACTGAAAAGATTGCTTTTCCAAAATTGAATGGCGATTCAGATTCGTCTGATTTGCCATTCAAATGTGGAGAGCAAGAAACTAATGCTAAAGATGGTTCACATCCAGAATTTGCCTCGTTACTTAGTATTCCTGTGTTCCCGCATTCCAAATATTCGTGGCAAGAAGCCGTTCGGGATGTTTACAAACGGGCTTGTATTGTACACTGTCCCAAAAAATACATAATTAGACTTCAGTGGGCAGCGTTTGAAGAAGAATTAGGTAAGTTAGCAGTTCTACATGGATTTAATAAGATCCAAATTTATGCGTAATGCGGGTAACTAAAATTTAGAAAAAATTAATTAAAAATTCAAATGTCTAGTTTAAGTGTACTCGAAAAATAATTTTTTGTTGTTAATGAATAATTGATCATAGAAAGTTTTCAGTTAATTTTAAATCCTATAATTTTTTGAACCAGGCAACAATGAACAAAGTCGTCAACTTATTCTTCATGTTCAGCTTTGGTTTCCATCCTTGATTGAAGCAAAGATGCAGCTGATTGAACTAGAACGTCGTTCTAGAAACCATCAAACTGTTGTAGGACTGTTTGAGAAGTATATGCCGCAACTTAAAATCACTTCTGAGTACTCTATATTTGCAATGAAATATGCTCGCTTTCTTCACAAGGTATGAAGAATTAGTAATGAGATGCCATTAAAATGCTCAAAAAAGTATACAATTGTTTTAAATCATTGATTTCTTCCACAGGAAATGAAAAAGCCGGATAAAGCGCTTCAAATTCTCAGGAAGGCGATAAAAAAACAAAAAGCAAATCCAAGACTGTACCTTCTTGTGATAGAAATTTGTTATGAAAGGTACCCATCCGACCAAAAAGGTGCTTTCGCAGCATTGGAACTGGCTCTCAGCTGCAAAGAATTTTCTGATGAACAAAAAATTATGTTTCTCAAGAGAAAACTTTTTTATTTGCAAGAACATGCTGATATTATGAGGTATGTTTTGAATTCAACGAAAACATTTCATAAATTTGTATTGCAACTTTAAATTGTCAGGTATCGCGATGCCGTGGAACAGTTGAATAATCTGAAAGAGGTTTTGAGGAAAAAGGAAATGGAAGAATTTAGAAAAAAAGAGGAGGAATTGAGGCTGAATGCAGGAATTGTTAATCCGGACCTTACAGCCTTCCCTGTTCCAGACCGGTCAGCTTTACAACATTCCAATCAAAATCCGGTTCCTATAGATTTCGAGGTAGATCAAATCATTTCAAGTCCAGCTGAGAAGGAAGTAGACTCAGTGGTTGAAAAGTCATCGGTTTTCCAAAAAATACCCCCTCCAGCAGACTTAGATCTAAACGATTATGGATACTCTTCTAAACATCCTGATTATAAGATGGCTGAGTACATGGCGCAAAAGGAATACGATAAGCTGGAGGGGCAAGGCCGTGCCGACCATCTGAAAGATACTGACGAGCAAAAGAGTTCACGGAAGCGGAAAGTATCTGAGGAAAAACCAGTTTACATCATCCAACCTAAAAGTTCTACTATGTATCGGAGCTCGGTTCGGCAGTCTAATTCTACTGTTTCAACTGATCCCAATCAATCTCAAACTATCGAATTAGAGGTGGAAAATTAATGACTATTTTTATTTGTGTTATTTTACTGCTGTATCAGTAAAACAAATAAACATGGTTTCAAATATTGAATTTATTTTAGGCTCCACAACAGCTATCTGAAGTTGCTGTCCCGAGCAATTCACCTTGCGTTAATGTTCCAGAGTGGTTTATCAAAGAAGGTGGAGAGCTGTGCCTAAGTGAAACTCGTGTCGGCTTTTCTGTGATTCGATATTGGCCTCACTTCCTTAACGATATAGGACAACAGGTAATTAGTTAATATTTAGCTTAGCTGAAGTAAATTTTTGTTGGAATAAGAAATAATTTATATTCGATCTAATAATTTCAGAAAATGTTTAAAGCTGTGCGTCGTTCCGTGAAGTGGCATCAGAAACAGAGAGTTGTGTATGGTAAGTGGAAACATGTGCCTCGACTACTATCTTGGCTTGGACCTTGTGATTGGACTGACAAAGGGTTAGAAATGAAGAAAAATGAAGATTGGCCGCCCGAAATCTTAGACCTTTTGCACCGGTAAGCGATTTTACGATTAAAGATAGTTATGATATTGAACTTGGATTATTATTTACATTTCTACCTTAATAGAATCAACCAAATAACTCAACATGAATTCAATTCGTGTTTCCTTAATCTCTACCGAACTGGTCATGATTGTCATCCATGGCATGGAGATATCCATCCAGCTTATGGAGCAAATCCTGCTATAGCAACTATTTCTTTAGGTAAAGAAACTATGTTTTCTAAAATATAGTCTGGAATTTGGAACGGGAAAAATAGTCGGATGAACTTGATAATCTTATTGTTTTGCTTAGGGTCTCTAAGACTGTTTGAGATGAGACGCCGAGGTACACAACAAAACTTCATACGCTTTCCTTTATTCCCTGGAAGCTTACTTATCATGGAAGGGGCCTGTCAAGAAGATTGGTCTCACCAGGTAATATTTTATTATCGAACAAATTCTGTTTGCAGATAGAATACATTTTATGGTGGTTTTAGTTTCTGATCTTGTTTTTTGTACTTGAATTAATGTCAAATATTACTTGATAGATACCCAGAGATCCCAAGGTCCAGGGAGAACGAATTAGTCTAGTGTTCAGAGTAATGCATGCGATTGAGAATATTGAAAAAAACGGACCTGAAAAATCTCTAAGGAATACCAACGAGTCGAACCAAGATCAACCTATAAATGAACTTGGGAGAATCACACCACTTAACCAATTTATTAAAAAAAAAGAGACATTGCTTGAGATTGAAAAATCTAACTTAAGTAAACCCTCTGTTTTTAAAAAAAATAATGCTCCCCCGGGATCTTCCAAGGCCAATGATACCGAAGTTGAAGTTATTGAACAACCAAGCCAAACTCGTATCCTCTTCCATAAGAAACTATAAATTATTTATGCGACATTTTACTATTTATAAATGGTTTTACAGTAGTCTATATTCTTAACTGAAGATTTTTAAAACAATTGACCTGGAAGACATAATGAAGTTTTTATATTTTTTTATTATTGTAATAAATATACGAGCGTTAAATTAAATTGCATTCATTTTTACATGAACATTTAAATTATCCATTATTTCCTAACGAAAAAAAACTAGGTATTATTCACTTATTCGGGACCTATGGGTCCGGTAACATCGCAGTAGTAACTCATCCCAGTAGTAACTCATCGCAGTCCTTTTTCATCGCAATTTCGTCGCAGTACTAACTCATCGTGATTTAAATACTTCTCAGAATGTGTTTGTGGAGAGAATAGATGATATATCTCTTCAAACTGTTAAAATAAAACATACAGATAGCTCTAATCAAATAATTTCACTATGTGTGTCTCTTCATTTCTAGTATGCAGAACGGATTTAAATGCGATATGTTAATTAGAAATAGAAACGCCAGCTTTCTTCAAATCTTTCCGAGTTCGTTACAAATTCCCTCCTCTCACAGCTTCCAAATATTTATTTATTTATTCGAAATTTGTTTGATTATAGCAAAATGGCACTACAATTTATTAAAACCCAAATTGTTTGCAATATTGATTTTGTTCGAAGTAATTCATAGATTTGATATAAATTGATTTTTTTAAAATTTAATTTGGTGAAAGTAATTAAATGACAGTAAGATTATATTTTGTCTTTACCAACCTTAATCTTACTAAGTTTAATTGTTTTTTAGCGACAAGTTAGGATCGCGATGAAATATTTTGTGATGAAAAAGGACTGCGATGTTTTGAGCGCGGTGAATACATGCTGCGATGACTTGTAGGGGATCGTTTCACAATATACAATAAGGTTTAGATATATTTGCGATGGGTAACTCGCAAGAAATTGTTTTGACGATGCATCAATATTTCGTACTCTTTTAGAGGGTTGACATTTGCATTTCCGCCTGTCCGAACTTAAAAAGATGTTGAAGAAGTGTGCATATGGAGATAGCTACAAGATTTGTTTAACATGCCGTCCCTTGCATGAATTTCTCTTTCAAAGAGGGTTGAGAAGTAAATATATGAATTCAGGAAGCGTCTCTCATCATAATGAAATATGAGCCTTCTGCTAGGAGGGAAATTATATTGTGCCAAATTGGTGGTATCCTGTCGTCGACTGTCATAATTGAAGTCCCGTCAGGACAGGTTCAAAGCCCAGAGATTCCCAATACCATATGAGCATGTATAATTTTTGACGGTAAAATTGGATATCCTGATCTACAGGATCTGCTTGATATAGTAGACCAGTCAATAAATTATGACATAATATAAACACTTAAAGGAAACAGGTTTTTATTTAATAGCCACACTCAACAAAATCTTGTGATCTTCTTATATAATCTCAATTCGAATTATAATTTATTGAAGATATATTGATACGACTTTACAATATTTGATTTGAATTTTTTGATGCTTTAACTATTCATATGAGGATTGCTAAGGACAAGGTAATGAAATCTTAAGTTGAAGGGAAAGATTTTAAATGTTCAGTTCAATGTTCATATATTAAACCAATAGCTCTTACATATGGTGAAATTAATAATTTATGAAAATTTGCTGGCTAAACAACCTTGGAAAAGAGGCTTGTAGACTTCTAGCATATAAACTAGGCAGCAACAAAATCCAAGATTTACAAGATAGAACCCTTTGTTGCGTGTTCGCGTATCAATGACCACTTAAATACGCGCGTAATTGTGTAAAAATTGAGATCCGATAAGCCATATCTGATGCATGACTGTCTTGACTATCTTGCAGGAATGCAAGTATTCACATCAAAATCGTTGGTTCACACCGTCGAGACCGTGTGGAAATTATGAAACCATCCGTTTGTTGTAATCCTTGCCTCGCTGTATTGGCTGTAGTTGCTGGCAGTGTCTGAAAATGAAACTCACTTATCGTGATGACGTGATATTCGTGATCATATTATTCTCTAGTGTGAGATATCGCCTACTGTCAACTCTCCATATTTACAAAGGGTAGAACAATATAAAAGTGGGAACGTGGAGTAATATTAAAAGCTCAGGACTTTTTTAAAGGTCTTTGCTTCATAATAATAATAATCAGTTTGACACAGGAGAATTTTTGTCAACGTAATTTATCAAGAAAATTCATACATTGTTATGACTCATTCACGAAGCAGTCGGTAGTTGTTGTAGGGCGATTGGGGATTTAAACGGTGAGTACTTGTCCTTGCTGACAGGAGTAGGACATGGACAACGGACGGATGGATAAAAATTGTGTTTTTTAAAGAAGGAAGTAATGATACTCGTGTAACATATGCCTATTTTTAAACAATTGATAGAATAATTATATTGTCTGAATTTTTTATCACGTCATTCTCATCCTTGCAGGATTAACAGTTCATTCATTGCAAGGAACTATGTCGTTTTATACGCAAGGACAGATTTACAGTTCCAAATTAAATTGTGGATCCTGTGTTTTCCAGGTCACTGGATTATGTCATAAATGCTGAACGAAGGGTGGACATTTTGTTTAGCAGAGTGACTCTCAATTTCTGCCCGTTATACTTATACTAGATATCTATCCATCGCACGAGTCGAGTGGAGGAATCACTAGATTTTAGGGTTATCAATTCTCTGATTTTTTAAATTTTACTTTAGCCTTTATTTAACGTCAAATATGTGAGGTTGGAAAAGCTATTCTTTCATGTTTGGTATTACGAGTGTAATTAATGGTAATGTAGATCTCAGATCATGGTCAAATCATTGTGAACTCTAAGCTTTTCCTTTTGTCACTAAAAGTGGATTATTGTTTTTTATTGATTGAGGGTTATGTTGTTGTCTTTGACCCATATTAAAATGTACGTATCCATATGTACTACTGTTACTGGTGTATTTCAGCGTCACATAATTTCTGTTCATGAGAATTCTATATTGGTCTTACCTTTTATTCTCGCATTTTATGAAATTACGTATTATCCCATATCATACTTTAGTTTTTGTGGAAAACTCGATTCCATTAATTGTGGACTCTTAAACACTATAAACATATTCTTATGTATTATCGCGATCCTTATGTATTTTAACCAACCTTCTCCCTATATTGTCAAGAGTAATAGAAGCTTATTGACGAATTGGTTTTGTATGAAATTATAGTAAGATATGACAATAGCAAATTTAAAATTTGTACCTGGAAAAGCCGCTTTTGTAATTCACAATGATTAATCTTTTCCAAGGAAAACACAATAGACTTGGTATAGTCGGCATTGAAATACATTAGCGTAAAATACAGTGCCTGTTCGTGGATGATGGAGTTGCACCTTGATGCACTTCTGGGAGTTGTCGCAGATGCACCTCGTTTTTTGTTTTTACAAATCACAGCCACTGAACAAAGGGTTTATCTCTTTTGAGTACTGTGGCGAAGAAACGATTACATTTGTATTAAGTGCATGATTTTTGCATGAGCTTTTATTTGGAAAGGAACATAATTTAGTCTTCAACTTGCAGGTTTGAGTTTTTAAAGCAATAGCTTTGGTAATGACATAGAGCTTGAAATTTTTAAATCCCTCTGAATTTGTACACTGCATGTGTCCACTTCATAAACGTATGCGGAAGCGTTTCATATCGTTAGGTAGGTGTTAGTAATTTGAAATTTAAAAGTATTTATGCAAAGGGGATGAGCATGACTCATGGTCATTGTATTTAAGCTTGTTTTTACTATTAATACCTTCTTAAGAAGATTAGAAGAGCCTTCAATTTGGGCATTTCAAATCTAGACAAAGATCAGTGTACATATAATCAAGGTTTTATTTGTTGCTTTACATTTAATAAAAACAAAGCAAGTGCAACCCCACCTACATAATATATTGTATTTTCTGTCTAAAAGTTTAACTTAAACCACAGTATTTAAAATAATTGTACCACAGTCTAATCGACATTTTTATTAAAAATTATTAATCAAATAAAACAGGCATCGATTTTTTCCACAAACTATAACTCTCATTAACACAGACAGAAATAGGCTAACAAATAACCGTAGGCTAGATTCATTAAACATACCAAATGCAGATGCAAATAAATTAAAATTACCAGTGCAAATAATTTATTTGCACTAGTAAATAATCTTGCTACAAACACTCAATAAACTAATTAGGTAATTTTTTCCTTTCTTTTGCCAAAAAAAGGATTGCCAAAAAAAGGATTTTAAAATATGGAATAAATTGAAAAGGGAGAGCTAAATTACTGAATGGGAATTGTGTGCTTTTAATAAAGAAATGTAGGTCAAGAAATCCAGACCAGCGGGACAAGATTCATCATCATCTTCATTATGATTTCAAGATTTCATCATCTATGGGATTTAGATGAATGATATGCTCACACTCCCAAAATCTGACACTCTCACTACCCCCACCACCTACTTCTATTCTAATTCTAATTATTCGGCTCCTAAGGCTTACAACTCCCTACTGATCTTCCTATTAAAATTTTATTTCAGTCCTCTGCTTTGGTGCTTTGGCCATGCCTCCTGCCTTTGTCTCCTTGACAAGTGCAACTTAAATTATTACCCGTCCGTCAAAAGTCATAACGCAAGGCTTATTAGCGAAGAGTATAGAAAGGGGTTAACCGTCATAGGCAGACCACCATTCAAATCGGATTCATTATAATAGCCTATTTCCATATTTGGAAATCCCCATGGAAAAGGATAATTTTAAACGTGAATGACATTAAAAGTGCATCGCAATAATGCAGGAGCAACTGCATTATTAATAGCTCTCTGATATTGGACTGGCGAGCCAAGGAGAGCTTAATAACTTCTTGCATTCATACTCTGTCAGTCTAAATTTAAATGAAGGGCTAAACGTGATCAGATAATTGATGATGGGATCAATTCATTTTCAATAGCTAGAAATGTGAGGCTCCTACAATCTCTTACCTCGCACTGGCGTCTTTTAAGAATTCTTCATTACCATCACCACAGGAAAGCCAAGAGCAACTATCCACTAGCTGATTGCTGCATGATCAATTCAATGCCCATAGTATTCTTCACGATAGCTCTAATTAGACTGCACTGCAATCCATCCAATGACTGATAGATCGATATAAACCATTTTTGTAAAAAAAAATAAACTCTCTTTTTCTACCTTTGTACAAGGTTCCTCTCTATTTGGCTTAAGAAAGTTTATGTTAGGAAGCTGTGGGCAAATTTATCTAAGAAGCTCAGAGAATGGCAGATTCTAATGGTTTTTGTACTGGCAAGAAGGATTGTTAGATGTTGGATAAATTAGATTTGTTTGACAGTTGGGTTTCAATCGTTAAACTCCTTCCTGCCTTCTTGTGCATGTCCTCAAGAACTTTAGTCATCCATGTCATCTGAGACAAAAGTTTCTTCCATTTAAAGATATGCATAGTGATGGGTGGAGGGATTTTTCTGGATGATTCTAGTATTGCAATTGGTCATGGATGTGCCAGGTAAAGCATGATTGCTATGCATAGTTATTATGTAGTTATTTCTGGTTACTGGTTACATGGTTTGCGTTTGTCAGTACATCTTGATTACTTATTGAGATAAATAATTTTTAAATCCTGAGGATGATTGGTAAATCATTTTTGCGTACTCCAAGTATCATAGTAATGGTAGCCAATAATGGAATTTAAAGCGCCGATTTCTTTGACAAAATGGAAATCTTGACGAAAAAACCGTTGCACCTCTGCAAGGAATCAACTCTCTCATCTTTACAATTCATAATGGCTTAAAATAATTCTATTTTCATTCTCAAACGAGTTGTAGCGTTTTAGGTTGCAGAACACGATCTCTCGTTTCTCCATGCAGATCTCTTTGAGATCCCTATTTGATAGCTTACCTGTTTTATTCTGCGCTCATCAAAGCCTACCTACCACCTCTGATCCATTACGCGTGAACTTTCAGGTATATTTCGTTCAGTTCAGGTTCCTCATCGTTTCTTGTTGATCCATATAGACTTAGTAATTTATCCCACTAGTCTTTGCATTATAATATAATCGATAAGTAGGGTCTTAAGAACAGCCAACGCATGATAGAAACACAATCGATGGCATACTATCGTAAACTGTTGTATTAGATTTTAAATGCTATGCTATGTTTTTGGTGGACCAAGTGATTCATCCACTAGGAACCAAGGGGTTAATTGTAACAAAAAACCATTCCATACGACAGTTGGCACGTATTTTTGTTTCAAATGCCCCAAGATAAAAAAGTACCTGACTTGCTTTTGTTAAAGAAATGGCGTAAGTGCTGTTTAAAATTCGTGATAAAATACTTCTTTACTCAGTCTTGTGCTATTACCTTGACATTGAGATCTTAACACTTTTCGTCGGACGACTTGGCATTTCACCCTTTCAACTCAGATAATGGCCTCCTCATCATAAAGTAATTAACAATACAGCGGAAAGGAAATGGGCTTAAATTAGCACGGTAAAGCCATAAACTCCACAGGTAATTACATTTCGTCCTGGCTAGGATTTCAAATAATGGTTAAGCTGTTGTCATTTTGGGCGTGTAATCCTAATTTCTTGTAAAGGTTAGTAAATAAAAGTAAGTTACTAACTTTAATGCAGCTATAAGCATTTCTCCACACAGCAAATTTTAAGCAGCACAGTTTTCTGACAGTAAAATTATCTGAGAGTTTTGTGAGAACCGTCCCCATGTTCCTGGGTGTCACATGTCTACAGTTTTAAACAGTATTTATTGACTTTCTCCACCGTAATTCAATTGTTTTTGCTTCTTTGCCTATAAGTTTTAATTAATATTTCGTTGCGGTAAAAATTAGAAAACATTTCTAATATAAGATTTTATAGCGTATTCTCTAGATATAATCTGCAATTTACGTTTAGTTTATGTATGCATAATTAATAAAACAATGTTTTCTTGAGTGAGTCTCAATCGTTGGGGGATTCTAATTCGACCAACTATTTATGAAAGCCCTGATTTAATCTAACCCTAGTCAATACTATCAGGCAAGCTTCAAGATAATGACTTAAGTTTCCCATCATATGACGCTTAGATTGAAAGAGTTCTGCAGTAAAATCATTAACCCAAATGATGACACATTACAGGGAAATTTATTTATGAAAAGTAAAAGGAAGTGCATATATAGAAAACATTTGAATGGCGTAAAACAAGAAATATCTAGACTGAAATATATCAACTTATAAATCAAGAACAAGCCGACTTTTTATGTGAACTTACTACTGCTGAACAGGCATGTGTACTATAGCGTATAATGCAATGGGCATAACTGGATTCTAGGACGGATGGTAAATTCTAATTACTGTTGCATACATCAATTAGCCATAAAGTAAAAATAATAGCCCTTTGGGTTGGAAATTTTCCTATTGCACCTCTCTCATTAAATCATCCCCATATTGTCTAAATATTACTAGAATTTAAGAAATAATCGGTGTCAAGCAAGAATTTTAAGAAACTATTTTCTCGTTAAATACACATGACTAATTAAGCATTACTATACCGACTATACGTAGCCTTGCTATTTTATGGGATAAATATAAACTTCGGTTTTATGAAGTGCAATTAATTGTTAGAAAGGGGATCCTAGCCTATAACTCTGTCGTACTTGGCACTTACGCATAAACCGGGATTTGAATTTCATAATTGTAATCCATAGTCAAGTTTCTGATCTAATTAATACTCTTAATATTAAAACATTCAATAGTTTACGATTTCCAGATTGACCCAGAGAATAATAATAATAAAAATAAAAATAAACCGTTCAACGAAATAGTAAAGTATCGACTGTTTTGAGTAGATGTCAATTTTCTGGTCTCAAAATGACC
>JAQFYM010000128.1:0-116793 GCA_034694785.1 Agrenia bidenticulata
AAAGTACTACGATGACTTTTTATGGCGATGAATTATTACTGCGATAATTTAATACGGCGCTGACTTGGGCGCGACGAGTAGCACGGGATCCCCGACGTCCACTCCAGCTGTTTCTCCGACTGTATTATTACGTTTATTTTTTCCCTTGATTGGATTAGTTGGATTGCCTAGATGAGTGTTGAGATTTTTTATTGAGCGAGAACATCCAGTTGAATTGAGGCTCTTGTTCAATTTCTTGTTGCATTAATAAAGGGCCGGGATCTGGATAGAGAGTTGTATAATAGGATGCATGTGGACGCGAATGTTTTGTGAACTTGATGTGGAGGGTAGAAAGTCAATATCAGATTCGAGTTACGATATTTACCATTCGAGAAGAGTCATTATGGGTCAAGATCTCATTACGGAGCACACAGAAGTGCCTTCTCCTTTAACTGACTGGATTGAGAATAAGAAAAACTGGATTAATTTAAATATTATTGCCTTGGTAGGAATCTCTCAGATGCTGCAATGTACTTTAGACCAAGACTTAATGGCTTGGACTTTTTCTTTTTAAACCTTCCATTTCAACTACATTGTTATTGAATTGAAAGTATAGAGACCCTATAGCCTTTTATAGGTTGACTTAGAATTAGTGCCATCGTAATCGTAGATAAGAGGTCGCAACTTCAATAAACTTGGAAAAATTATAGCATCGGAACTGCTTATTTAAATACGAATTTAAGGCAGGCAAATATCCAGATAAATTTGAATCAAAACGTCTTCATTTTTATTTGAAACTGCCGTGGGTGCAGATACTATTAGTCAAGTAACATTTAGCTAAGGCGAATGTTTAAGTATTGTAAATTGTTTCAAGTTGACTGCCATTGGAGGAAGTACATGAAATGTTAGGATCTAGTATTTGCTGGAGAATCTGAACGGATTTTTACGGTTTAACGATTAAATGTGGATTAATATAGAGTTTAAATGTTACATATACTGACTGTGTGTAGTAGGAGAAACTGGTTTTGAGTTTAGATACATTAAATCAATGATTTTTATGCATTATTTTTAGCAAAAATCTTTGGGAATCTGGTTTGTATTTGAGAGCTTTAAATTAAAACTGATGAAACAGAGGTTACTAGACTAGTTTCATTTCTTAACCTGAAAGACATATCATATTAATTCATATAAAGTTAAGCCTATGAAAAAAATTATGGGTTAACAAAACCTGATGTCATCCGGATATGATGCGTAAAAATCCTCTTATATATGACTCAATTTATTTGACAAATCTGGTAGCACATATAGTTGTTAGAATCAGCCTCTAAAAAAGTGACATAAATCCGCTTCGAAACGTTGAGACGATAATTGTATCATAATCTCTTATTTGATTAGACATTTTTATACGAGACAACTTTTGAATTTCATCCATTTAATGCAATAAAATAATCTTGATCACTTGACTAACATGCACCCATGCAATTTCTAAAGTTAAAAAATTACAACTACCATGCCAAATAATCTTGATTTTTCTAAGATATAATCTCTGCTATAGGTACAATCTTTACATACTCTAGGTAACACCTCAATAACCACTCAAACTCGTACTAACTAAATTCGTGCACTCCCAATAACTACTGAGCATTCCAATTAATATTATATGAACTTAAATCACAAGTTTTAATATATTGATTGTCAGAAATTGAGATTAAAATTAATTGATGGACTTCTTAAAGCAGTTTGAAGTCTTGGAAATGCGGACGTGATTGCAATTGCAATCGCAATTGTAATTATAAATGTAACCTGTTGCTTATTGCAGTTGTAAATAGCTATTAGAATTGTTGTACCCTGCCCAATGAGACATTTAATATTGAACGCCTTCGTTTCATTTGGCGATTCATTTAGCCCATAAATGTCAATTGCATCACTCTCAACGACCACATAAAGGAACGGTTGTACTAATCAAGGGTTGTAAACTTAACTTAATGTGTGACACACTACAGATTGCCTGAAACATTAAACCCCTCATTAGATTTGAAGAGCTAGTGTTGGATTTGCAATTGTTTGCTAAGTTATGACCAAAGCCTGTTTTATGTTATCTTTGGCTCCACGAGGGCGTAAGTAAACCTTTCTGCACATGAGATCCTATCGTTGACGAGTATTTTCCCTTCAAGTGTGTCTATCATTTGAAGGACGAAGTACGGCCCTATTTAGAAACCAAATTCTGATTCAAGAAAAACCTAGAAAACTCAAGTGTAGACAACATGCCGTAAAGATAGCTTAATGACAGAGGGCATTTGCCACAATGAAGATTTTTATAATTTTCTTTACAAGAGCAGAAAAAGGGTTGTACTACGACTTTAGAGTAAGAGAGACAGGTAATTTTCCATCTCTGTTTATATAAGTCCGATGCATAGGAGGGAGTAAGAAGTGCATATAGTTAGAGTCACCAGTTTCAAAGTTAAGCAGACAAAGAATGACTGAAAGCTGATTGTAGATTTGGAAGAGGTAAGAGGTAAATGGGTAAAATAAAGCACCTTAATCTCTTTTAAGATGTTGGCCTAATGTTTATGGAGATGGACAAACGATGCTTGACACGACGGCATTGTTTCCTCTTTCATATGAGCATTTCGTTATCACCTTAGTCGAGGGGTTTACAAACAATATGTAGCGTTGACTCCTCGAGATTACGCACGAAAAGGGAACCATTATAGGACAAAGATTTTTAGTAGAGGCAAATTATGTCAAGAAATGTAAATGCAGTTTTAAAATAACTTTTAGTCCCAGTGGCAATACATTTTGCATTGTCAGAAGGATTAAGGGCAAAATCAGTAGATTTTGAGAGTTCTTTGAATAACGCACATATAGGTAGCTTAAGTTTTGGAAAAACAGAAAAGCAACACTGATTTCAATTTAAAAACACAACATAATACGCCTGATTCAAAAAATACAAATGTGTATAAGTAAAAATGTACGGTGTACAATTCTAATTGTTTTTGAAATTCATAAAAATCTCTGCTTGTATCGTTATTAAAGATATTAACGTCGGTGAAAGAGCCAACAAAGTTCCAAAAGCTGCTTCGTTCCCTTACCGTAAATAATAGCAGAGAAACCATAAAACAAGGATGGTTCTAAATCTAAAGTAAAAGCAGTAAAATAAACATTCCTGGTACTTCAAAGCACTTCTTGTTTGACTTAGAACAAGTAAGACCCATTTTTGTTGATTTGTTCATGTCCATTTTTGAGTTTGTGATTAATGAGAAACTTCAAAAAGATTCTACTCAAACGTCGATATCCCAGCTCGAGAACTGTAAATGAAATAATCGTACACTTTAAAGTAACCCACTAAACTATGCCGATGGTCCACCTTGTAAAATATTCTCTTTAAGTTGACGAAAATAAAAAATTGCTATCGCTTATCAGTCCATACGGTACGATGACTGAGGACAATGGACAGAGTTTTTTATTGAGTAAACTTAGTCGGTATTTAGTTCCTTAATGGACTTGACAAGCTTTCTCAAAGATAAAGATAACAGTTCTTATAGGGTCAGCATCCACCGCATCCATTTCAATGCTTAAGCAGACGTAGGCACTTTTCTCAGGTAATGAGTTTTTCATAGGTCACTATTTCCAATCTGAGCGTTGGGGGTTATCTATGTAATTGATTGTCTATTGAACAAATGAGAAGTACATGAATGTTGAATTTTTTAAACTCAAGGGGGGTAAAATAAAAACCTAAGAGGTGATGATCGGCTTGTAGCAATTTAACGCAAGAGTTTTTTTTCTATCGACTCCATCACTACGAGAATTTCATTAATTTGGAAAGCCAATTAACGGTACTTGAATTGATCTCTGATAGTCGAGTTTTTATTCTATAGTAGTGGCAAAAACTATTGGACAATGTAAGCTAAGGTATAACAAACGGTTTTAAATTAAAATTGTACATTTTAAAAATAAATTGTTCTCAGGCTTGACACACACACATGAATGTTCTCGAGTTAAAAAAAAACTTACAACTATAGTTTCTTGATGGGTTGAAAATTCAGTTTTTTGCTTTTTTGAAACGGGAAAAATCATGACATGGAGGAAGGGATTTTAAATTCAATATTGAAAGTCTTATTCAACTATAACCCACGCACAAATGAAGAATATTGCACAAAATCGTATTCATGTGCTAAGCTCACCTTGATGACCTTCATGGGTGGTATCACATCACATCACTTGAAAAGTCAAGCTTCTTCCACCATCTTCCCCTTCATAACTATCATTTTTTATTGGGTGAAAAATATGCTCAAGATGTTCACGATGCTTTTTATTAGTTAGCTAAGCAAGGATGTTCCATCCACCTCTACCCTCTTCTCTCGATTTACCTCGATAGGGGTAGAACTTGACTAGGGAACGACGGATCTTAGAAAAACATATCACAATAATGTAATCCAGTATCCTGAATCAGGGAAGCATTTAGGCTCCCAAAATTCTAGGAGTTTTTTTCTGTCAGGACCGCAAAATTATGACTGACTTTGATCATTAACTCTGTTGGTAGGCTAATAAATTGATGTGATTTGAAGCTAAATATAAACTTAAATTTATTCCTCCAGTGGGGCTCATTGAGTTTCATTAATACTTACATTATATATCTTGATGAAATGAACCTACTGTTTGACTGCGAGCATCTGTATAAAATGTCCATTGTAATACTACTCATTAGATGTATCTGAATCTTCTTGGTTGGTCCTTTCAATCAGTATTTGTAATATTATCAGTTTTGCTGTTCATTCCAAGAAATTCTAACTGCCTCGGTATACATTTTGTTGTGCCTAGGATTAAATTATTTGTAACTATTAGGTGGAACCAGCTCCCCGTCATAAATTAATCTCTTGAGCAACATGAGATAATCTCTACACAACGATAGAGGAGCTGGATGCGTTTTACGACGCTTCCGTGATACTGTCGTACTTAATATGGAACTAAATATTATTGGACGAGCGTACTTGGAATCCCAATCCTAACTTTGGTGATATTATTAGAGCTTACGTGAGCAATTAAAGTCTAATTAGGAAGAGTATATATTGCCATTACAACTTACAACCACAGATGCTCAATAACGTGTTTAATTGCTTCACGTCTCATTCTATTTTATGGCCATACGTTCTGCTCTAGTGATCATGGCTTGATGACAATATTAAGTTTATTATATATTGGTTTGGTGGAAAACATCTCCTCGGTTGCAGATTGTCCTATGAGGAATCACAGATCCCACTGAATTTAAAAGTTTTTTTTAGCTTCCCATTCCCCTGTCGTTGCCAGTATATAGTACATTCCGTATGGGCTGAAATTTTTGAAATGACACAATGCGGTCGAGAGAAATTGCAATTTTATTATTTACTCCTGCTCTTGTTTTACACTTGCAGTCTGAGCTAGGTGTTATTATTATGGTCAAAGTTAATGAACTAAATCAAAATGTTTATGACAGTGAAATTCAAAACATCAGAACAACAATTTCTTGCTGTCAAACAATGATCATTTGATGGTATGGCAGTCGTAATGATGAGGGTTTTGTGGTCTGGACTTTGGTTTGGGATTTGAGGTTGAATTCCGCATGTTTTACATGTGTTTTGCCAGCATCTGGGAATTATTGCGTGGTATGTGACAAGGGGTGAAGTTTCATTTGAAATTCACTCCTAAAGGGTTTAGTTACGTTACCACCACTGCCACTGCACTACTGCTGCTATGGACTGCATGGTGAAGGATTGGTCGTCTACGGATGGATAGATTATGGAAACCCATTCACAGGTGGTTACAACGACCTCATAATATAATTTCATTCCACTCCCCTTTCCCTCACGCGTGTGTTTAATAGCCAAATCACTAATACTACGCTAAAGATCAGCTCAGGCTTGGTTGACTGGAAAATCATAGATATTCGAATTCTCTCCAACCCTTCACTCTCTTGTTTAAATCAGATGATTCAGTCTTTGGAGACGGGTTATTCTAGTTCATTTCGGAATAGAAATCCATACTGAAATGGTACAGGGTATTAGATGTTGTATTCCACAAAGGCGTTATGAAACTCCCATGTTACGGTCTGTACAATAAATGAATAGGGCTGGAGTCACCAACCGATCAAAATCTATGGCGAGACTGATTCAAACGGGGTGTCGGTGTCTCAACTCTAATGCTAGACGTGCAAGAGTGAAAAGACGGGACGGAAGTGCGAGTAACAATGTCAAAGATGACTGAGTATTGTTAATACTGAATTATTTATGCACCAACACCGATTCCAAGCTGTTGGGCTGTAACTGATATTGCACCTAATTTTTCAGACAGTTGTTTCAACATGTTACCTGATTAAGCATTTAGAATGAAAGAGCTAATGTTAGAAATTACTCAAGTATTTTTCGAAGTATTTCAAGACTGGGAAAAAATACCTTTAGATTCAACAAAATTCAATTGGTTAGGGAAACGACTTACATTTGAAATAATTCTGGAAAATAATTAACTGACATTCTTGGAAAGTTGGTTTTACAATAGAAACGTTCTACAGTGTTTTTGATTCAATATAAAATTAGCCGTACCAAGTCCTAACAATCACCGATCCTCGTTGCCTACATTTGAAAAAGAAATTATAAGAAAATCTCAATAAATGTGAATAATTTCTTGCTATACAACATTGTGCAGTATGGAAATACTTACCGACAACTCCATCCTTATCAAAATCAAGTAGGGAAAAAACGTCAGAAAAATCTTCGATTCTTGAACAATTAATAGCGATCGTGAATGAGCTATTAAAGATAAATAGTAAAGAAGTATGCCCAGCTGAAAAGTCTGTTTCATTCAATAGCTTAAAACGGAGGATGAAACAGGCCAGAGGATGAAGGCAGCTCTTTTTATACATGGCGTCAATTTTTTGGGCCCGAGCAGGCTGGATGAAAAATTTGAGAAAAATAAGGATTTATTACCCACGAAATGTGCAAAGACGATCTTGGTGGCTCTCTCAATCTTCTCTCTGTATATCTCCAGCTATTTCCACAGCCTGACGGCATATTTGCCCCTTCAGAAGGAATTACTTGCTATCAAGTATGAAATTGTGACTTACTCCACACAACAGACTACTAGAGAAATCACAAGAAACGATATGCCAAGTTAAAAAGGCAGTGAGCAAGTAGAATAAATGGACAAGTCAACAAAGCTGGAGAGAGGAGTGAGTTATTAGATGAACCGTGGGAAACAGCAATCTCACGCATTTTTATTTCCAGGCAATTTCATCCAATACCAAGAAGAACATAGAAAACAATACGCTTTTATCTGTGTCCGATATCATTTGTAAATTTACAAAGATTCTGGCAGTGGGGGTGTTTTAAGTGGTCGTATATACATGTGAGCTCATTTCATCAAAACAGTGTTGAGTGCGTGGGGTCATAAACCAGGTTTTATGAACTTGCTAATTTTTACCAGCCCGTATTTATGCTCCATGGAAGTATTTACGTGTAATTAATGTATCATTAAAATATTTTTTTGACAAGAAAGTGGCATGGAATTCTTTTCTTTTTTATATCAAGCTGCTGCTGCATAAGTTTACACAATGTTTTAGAAAAATCGATCAAAACACAAAGTAATAGCTGCAATCATGTGTAAAATTTCTCTTTCCGGTGTTTTTTTAATTTTATTTCTGAAACAGCTGAAGCAAGGTAGAGCAAATTATAGTCCCAGCCTGTCTTGAAATTAGCGTTTGGATTGGAACGTAATTAATGCAGTCTCTTAAAAAGTGCACTATTTTCACGAATACCGGCATCGACACTAAACATTCCATTTTCACTGCCATATTCTCACCGATGTGTAAAAATCTGCAGGTTGATGCAAAACTACAAAATCTACATGCACCTTCAAATGACGTTAAAAGTGTTAGAAGTCACTGGGGAGAAAAGTTTTTATTTCATTCTATAGTTCTTAATTCTTATTTCTTATGGAATTCCCCTGCCAAGACGAACAAGTAAAACGTCTTAAGTTCCATAGACTATGGAATTCAACAATTTTAATGGAACGGCTATCACATCACATCTAACATCACAGTATTGTGGATCTCCCTACCTTACCTTATATCTCAATCTTTATCTTTTGGAATTTTGATTCAATCCGGCAAAAAAAATGCTTGTATTTGCATCTCAAATCCTAACCCGATGAACCTCTCTCTTATCGTCCTTACCCTAAACTGCATCCAAGGGAGGAATGTCCGAAGTCTAAGAAAAAAATATTTTATTTATATTATATAAACTGACATATCATTATTACAATGCAACTTAAACATGCAAGCAATCTGCCAGAAAGAAGATGAAACGTGTAATGAGAAACAAGCCCAAAACACGCAAAGCCACTACACTATATAGTGAGTGCGAAAGTAAGGTTGGATCAGCTTCAATTTTAATCCCTTTGATCAGCTTGATTGTTGACTGTAAGTCGTTATGCTTGCATATCTTTCTTTTGAAATGAGGGACGTTAGCGTTATTGTTTTTACTATTTTGTAACGAGTAGTCCGGCTGGACTCCGGCCTAGTGATAATTGTTTAGTTTTTTTTTGGTTTCAAATAACGCGAGAGAGCCAAGAGCTTAAAACTAACTTTTAGTGACATCAAAGTCCAGGTGAAATAGAGAGAGAGGACGTAAAGCTGGGAATTTTTAACGATGGGTCACCTGTTTCTTGTTTTTGTCTCATTATCCCATTATCACGTCTCTTATCAAACTCTCAACAGACTCCTAACTTTTAACTTGATCTCTGTCCAGAGTTTTCGGTAGTTAATATACATACATTTCTTACTTGTTGCCAGCTTAGTTGGTGTTGATTTTAAAGTTAGAGTTAACTCTAGTTGATGAGCTGTCAAGATACATCTCATGATGATCAAAATAGCTGACTCGGAAAAATTGACAGGGGATTTTGAACACGAAGCTTCTAGGTAACAAAAGATTAGGAGATACAAATGATCTCACTTTTTTTTAGTTTAGCTAGCTATTTAACTCTTCAATATTTTGATCTTGTACTTTTTAAATACAATTTTTTAGCTAAACTAGCACAGCCTTAAGAGATTAGTGAATGTAGGCAAAAGTACACAATACAGAGCTGGCATTTATAAAAAAAATCCATTCCCTTGCTGTCAAAGTAACAACACCTTCTGCCTTCTCTTCGTAGGTTTCTATAAGGGGACATACAAATAAAAAGGCGTGTAATTGGTTAATTAACTCCATGGCAGATTTATGACTTTGGTAAGCCCACCATCTACTCATGTATGCATTAAATCCTATAAAGATGACCAAAAGTGCATCGCCACTAATCTTAAGAACACCCGTTCTTTGAAGAGCATAGGAATTTATTTGTAGGCTTGCTTATCATTGTATATATCTAGCTTTACAGTGAGTGCCACCCCTCATGCATTAATGAAGCCGTTAAGGATTTACTAAATTAAAATCGCCCATAAAAAGCCGAGAAGATCACACTCAGATCTGACCAGGAGGAGGATTTTCCTCCCAAAAATCATAAAAGGTTTTTACGAGACTCTCGGTGGTCTTTTAGAAGCATAAAAGAGCAATACGTTCATTAGGTGAAATTAAGGCTGTTAATCAACTGTTTTAGCTCGTTGGGACAAAAATTACTAATTACAAAATAGCATCTTAGGCTTAACTCCCCACCATCACCCCACCCCAATCCACCACCCTCCTCATAAAACTTGCAACCATAGGGCTCAAGTTTTAAACATCTTATTCTAATTTCTAATACCTTGATGTGATCATATTTTAATTACTTTGTACCACTTAGGATATAAATGTTTTCATAACCTGTTATCAAAGATATCAAATAAGGTACAAAATCCATCTGAACTCGACTAGGTAAAAGGGTTGAAAGAGTTAACGATCAACAATTAGACTACACCATACAGTTGCATCTGAAATTCCTTAAGTCCTCGAAGACCAAGAACCAACTGGTATCTGTTTATTACCAACGTGCTCCTAAATATTTGGTTATTACTTTTAATCACCGTCTTTAGGCAATGGCCTCCCCAGTAGACTTAATTTCGATGCCAGTTTATGAATAAGTAAACTGAATCTGCCTCAGACAAAGCCCCTTGAGATGATAAATACCACAGACCTACCTACACACCGAGGCCCGAGGCTCATGTTTATGGAAAATAGTTTTAAATATTAAGAATTTCTTTAAAAACTGTAATTTACAGCGAACAAGGAAAAGCAGCTTCCAGATTTCCTTAATATAAGTAATTACAAGGGAGCCCACAGCGGTGCTCTAGTTATTTTTCTAAAAGGTATGCAAACTAAAGATCTCCTAACGACCGGAACTCACATGGAATGAATCATGTTATTTGGGGCTTTTAGGGGACAAAACGCTCATTAATTTACATATCTTAACTGTCTTCCGCGACTTGGTAAGATTTGAGAATGAGCCTGTTGGTTTTCTCCCTAGTTCTAAATATCTTAAACACCACGTCTTAAGCCAGTACAGTTTTTAAACAACTCGAGGTAAATGGTTAATGAATGATTTTAAGGCACGTGCATTAGGAGGAGATTGAGCTTTTTAAACGGAGTTTCTTTAAAAACTACTTTATAATAATAACCTTCTTGACTTTACAACCCCGGAGTTTTGAGCTGAATAGGAATCTTTTATGTGTGGCATTTCTCTCTCCCAGATTTAGTCTTTATCCACTGAAAAAAAATAAAAAGAATCTCCTCCTCTCATATGACCAAAAGAACAGGGAATTCATAAAGTTACACATTCAAAACTCCCTTAAATACAATAGCCACATATAGAGTATGTCCCTGCCCTATTTTACCATTTGGCCTCTGGTCATAAAGAGATAATATAAATTTATATAAATGAGCCCAATGTAGGTTAGCTTCTGGTGAACAAGGGACCATGTACAATTCTCATAGACATGGAAAGTTTTAGCTCCCGAATACCACACGGACGTCCTAGAGGGTTGGAGATCAATACTGGAGAAAATGAAAGAGAGGAAATGGGGAACTGGAGAGAATCTTTGAGAGTGATCGTAAAAGCAGTGCCAGGGAAAAGTGTGATGATTTTCAAAGGGATCCATTGATTGCTCCAATACATCCTTCCTCCTCTCTCCTATATCCCTCCACCCAACACTTTTTGATATCAACTCCATTACATTACCTAATGCAACGACATGCACCACCTTGTGTGTCGAAGTGTCCAAATGTCGAAGGTCACGAACAAGCCATAGAGATACACACATAAAAATAAGATCCACCATGCTCACAAAGAATAAAAGTGTTTGCAACTTGCTTTGGAGGAATGTCCGGGCTACGACACTTTCTTAAGCCCATCCAGCTCCTTCCGTCTTTCTTGTCTTAGCCTCCTCCAGTATATAGATCTCACCCATCTGTGGTACATGTAGTTGAGGACTAGGGAAGGCGGAGAAGAGGTGAGCTAGCAGAATATACCGAAATAAGAATCTCTCAGCCTATTAGGTACTTGAGGAGATGAAAGTACATTTCTTCTCTATAGGAGGAGATGGTGAGACGAGGCGGGTTGAGAAAACCAGAGCAATCCAGCTGTCTCGTCACGTCCACCGAGATCCCCGGCCCGAGCTCCATTCTGCTAATTTATTCATTATTCGCATCAAAATGTGTAATAATGATAGTGACATTAACTTTGCCAGTTCTCCAGAGGGCTTTAAAAAACATCTTGCATTACGAAACCGATTCACTCTTTTTTTCTCTCTCTCTGGCTATAACAAAACTCAAACCTCTAGCTTCGACCTTAGTTTACTTTTCCATCTCATCATCTCCTCGGGATTCACACTCGCATTTACACCCTCATTTCTGTACATTGCACAATATTACAGAGAGATGCTCGAGACTGGCTCTCTTGTGCTCACTCTTGTATACACAATATAGAATGGAATAAAATAATCTGTGTATAGAGGCTATACATGGATGGCACTGGAGTCTATTATTGCATTGCCCTCCCTAAGGCAGACGTAATATTCACATTTCCTCAAAAAAAAGGGAGACAAAGACCCAGGCGAACTTGGGGTTATTTATCTAAATAAAGTCACTTTGTTGTTGGTAATTTGACGGACGTCTTATTTCATATGTTTGAATTGCTTCTCTATCCAAGTGTAGGATTTATGCTGGGCCTGTTCCTAAAGTAATTGGGCATGACTACTGAGACTAGGGAAAAGATAAAGATTGGAGTGGAGTTTAGATCTGTAGGGTTGATAAAGATATGGCAGTTACAACTGAAAAGGATATGGAGGACATTGCGTCTTTAAAATTCATTAGGTTATACATCATTTAATTAAAACTATTCCCGAGCCCTGTGGTGACTTTCAAGTTTTTGATGCGAGGGATGACGGGGATGATCTAGTTCAGTTGAGAATAGGCAGAGTGAACCGTGCTGTTTAATTTCCTGTAACATGATACACACAATGAGATTATTATTCGATATTTATGATTCCTTCTATCCCAACTACCAACTACTCTCAGGCTTGGTCACTTTTCATATGAGCAGAAGAAGAAGCCAAAAAAAACTCTTTCTATAGCTGGCCATAAGTAGGAGGTAGTTAAGGGAATAAGTAATTATTTTTCCTCCTACTGAGAACCATCATTCACCCTCAAGTGTAGGCTTTGCTCGAAAAATGGTAAACAGAGAAATAGTTTAATGAAATTATAGGATTAGCCATAAACCAGATCTTAATTTCTTGGGAGTCGTTCGTTCACAATAGATCGTTTGTATACGGATACTGTGGGCCTGTGGGTTCATATGGATTTCATCAGATAGCTCTGAATTCTCGAGCTGTGTAGTAAGTACAGCTCATTGTAATTGAACGAACTTTACTATACCAATCTCGAGACAAAAGGTCATTCAATGTTCCATGTGAAAAAAAAATCCTGCCCCCTACCTGCTATCCTGGAGCTTTGGATATAATCAATTACATTATTATTGTATTATTTGAAAATGACTTTTCATTTTAATTACTGATATGGATGGCTTTTCTTGAATGAATATTCAAACTAAGTGAAGCAATTCATTCCAAATAGAAACACAAGAAGGGCACTGCCCAGTCCTATCTCTCGTGGTAAGTCATAATACGTGTTTTGTATAACTCCCTTGTAATTTACTCCTCTTTGGCGGCTCTGTATGGTCATATCGTCGACACGCAAACCTTGTTTTGGTTCATCAGCCGTTTAAAGACTTTGAGAAATACCAAGAACCCCAAATACAGCTTACATATAATATTTGTTACAACTTGTAGTAACAAGGCATTCGTTCACACTAATGATCAAGGGAAGGGGTGACGGTGTTTTGTTTTAATTATTTGTATTCCTATTGTTGACTCGCTTGTGTATTATAATGTTTCAGGAGCCGACACATTTAAAATTTGAAATCTAGAATTTAGGACACTGAATATAAAATAACTGTACGGATTAATTTATACAAAAATATTTCTAATACGACTCCATAATTATTTAAGTAGACATAATGACCAATGATTAGCTTCATCGGCACTTAAATTTAAAAAATGTATATGATTGATAGACGCTGGATGCTTACTTCCATATGTTGCATGTTACGAATCATTTATGAGGATTGATAGGCACGAGTTGATTGAGGCTTTAATTAACCATAATCTTTTATCAGTCGTATTAATACAATATATTAAGCTCGGCATGAAATTTTTAGAGAGTTTTTAAAATTTATAGAAAAAAGGGAAACGAGTACAAGTAGTACGAGTACTTCTTAATAACAAGTAGACTTTGATTGCCGATACTGGGTTATTTTAACCCTTCCTTTATAACTTGCCTGATTCTTACGGAGAAACAGTTTCTTCCAGAAAACTCCAAAGCCAAATCATCCCACTGAATCTAAAAGTCCGACAGTTGATTTATAATCCCTAGCTCCTTTGATTTAATAAATGAATATCCTCCGGCTAAGACAACTGAGCTCTGCCACTCACTTCAATCAACATGAAAACGGGTGCAGTCTCTGGTCCAATTATAGTAATTATGCTCTAATTCAGATTTTACAATTTGAAGAAAAATGAAAACCCCTACCGATCTAACAGCTAGAGTTTTAAATAGGGAGTTTGATAACTTGGAATAAAAAAAATTTAATGCATCAAAATTACAGAAAACTCTGTTTTTAAGCCGGTCTTTTAAATTATGGCTTAGTTTCCTTAAAAATAACTATACATAACCTCAGTGTTGTAGTATATAGGGTAAGCAGTGAGTAATAGATTTTATAAAAGAGAAAGGGTTGAACATTGAGCAGTAAGCTGACGTTAAAAGGGTCCCAAGATTATTTCTCGAAGGGAGGTTTGTTTCGGTTCAGCTATTTTGAGGGAGTTGAGGTTTAAATGATGGAGCCTGATTGCCTTTTCAACACTTACGATCAGGAGCGGAATGATGGGCTTAAAAATTGATCAAAATCTGTGTAGGAGATCTGAACCATTTTAGAAGAAGTTTGAGTTTTGAATCCATTGTTTTACTAAAATTGAATGAATCTCACAGCCCTGAACTTATACAAGGTTTAAGTTTTAAGCCCCGATTGAACCTTAAGATATTTTCTCCACTGCAAGAAATTTTGTTGGGAATGGGCGTAAATAAATGGTACATTATGGACATTTTGATAATGATCCACCAAGCTAAACACTTAACAACTCCTTGAGTAGGAACACAAAGTTCCTTCTTCTTTTAAGTCTGTAACCGTCCTCGGTCACACTACTATCAACTATCATTATATTTAAAAGGCGAAACTCGGGTAGCCCTAGATCAGAAAAGCTTCTCCATTCATTCTACTTTTCTGTCCCTGGAGTAAAAAAAAAACTTTATGGTATCGAAATATCCGTTCGAGTTTGGTGGTAAACCTTTCTGTCCGTATAATAAACTTTGCAAGTCTGGAGGTTTTTCTTGAACACTGAACACTTGAACAACTCGACAAAGTGTGCGGTTAGTGTTAATCCCTGTGGAAAAGTATTCATCCAGAGTGGATTATAGGTTAAGCCCAATAATTTCTCAGTCTATCACATGAGTTATGGTTTCCTCTATCAAATCAACTCCATCATCTTGGGCTTTATTACACAGCATCCCATATCATTACTGGACTAGTAGGGTAGTTGAAATGTTGATAACTTAGCTTTGAATTAGTCATCCCCTTGTTGTTACCACCGACATTGGCTCAATTATGAAGATGCAACTGTGTTTTCTTTGTTGATAGCTGAAATTGTAAGGGTTCCGGCTACCCAAACACTTTGGGAATTTGAAATAATCAAGGTGGCGACTATGCCCTTATACTTTATCATCCGCCGTCTCATTTTTCTGATTACAAATTGTAGGTAGAAAGGAACAGAGATTGGATTAAATCCCCGTCTCTTCTTTGATGTTCTGTAAGACTGATAAACCTAAAAAGGAATCCCACACTTGAAAAATACTTTGGGCTTGCAAACTTCAAATAACACCGTGCCAATTGTATGTTGAGGATCGAAATGTTATAAAAGTCTACAAGTGCTCTCGTTGCATAATAGAAGCTGTCAAAACATGAATGATAAGGGCAGACCTCATGGGTAGGAAAAAGGAGATCTTTATGTACTTCCATCTGTCATTAAGACACAATGGACCATTGATCTTGGTGATGGATCCGTGTTGGCATATTGCTGTTTCCACTGACAAATAACCCATCAACTAGGGCAGGTACTTATAATAAGAGGAACCGCTGCGGCTACAAGCTCAAGTGCTCACTCGGTCCACCCCGTATTTTAAAAGCTTTCTCAGGACTTTCATTTATTATTTGGATGATTCATATTTTCATATTATATTTGTATGCGTATATGTTTGACTAACAAACTAACAAAATCTTATTATGGATTTCTTCACAGGTACAGGAACGAGGCGTTCTGCTGGCCCGAAAGGTAATAAAATCCCAATAACCCTTTTCAAATTTTTCAAAGCTTCTTTATCATCCTGAGCGAGACAATGTCATGAATAAAAGAGTCAATAACACATATTATATACATCCATGCACACATATCTAGTTTCACATTATTAACTGACAGAAGGATATTATTGAGTACCAATACCGATACACTCCCGTCCGTGGTCCTATAAATATACGAGTATGAATATGATTACATCAATGGACTCTGTGAGTTATGGGTGAGTGAGCGACTTTCATATGCATAAACAAACCGTAAATATAAAAAACCCTCTTTTAAAAATCTATTATAGCTCAATAGCTTCCTGTCCAACCTTCCATCCCTCTTGTCTCGGCTCAGCTACTTCTTTTATTATTATAATTTTTGGTACTGTCATTTTAAACTGTTCCGTTTTCCAGGATTTACGGGGTCGTCGTAACTAACTGTTGATATCATTTTAATATTCAAACAAATGTAAATAAGAATGGCTTGGCAAAATCGCCATGCTCCATGTAGTCTTCTAAATCTAAATTTGCATGCTTTTAAGCCTTGTATTTATTTTAGATTGAACTCTGACCTGAATCAAACCAGTCATAAAAAAACTATTCCTCACAGGTTTAAAAACTGGAAGAAGTGTATACAAGAAATTTAGTCGCATATAACTCTCACTTTCAGTATTCTGTTTGTATTATCATGTAAATCCGATCAGTAACCGATGTATTTTTTATACCTTATAAGTACAAGTCGGGCTTTTTCTAGAATCCAGACACTTTTTTTATACATCCATCCATTACACATTGGAATAGAATAGCTCCACTATATAGGGGTACTTATCCTCCAAATTTGCATACGTATGTCGGTATGAAGTCTGAGAATCATCTGAATCTGAGAGCGGTTCTTCTGCTTTTTCATCTCCTTTATTTTTATTTACTGTTCGGATCAGTTGCGTACTTTTCTTCTTTGATGCGTTGTTGGGAAGAGGATAAAGGGTGTTTTTTTTCATTTCAATTTAAATCCGAATACAAGCAAACAACCCTTCTCTATTCTTCTTTCAGGACACCTATGATTTGTGTTGTGTGAGATTGGAGAGAGTTTTTATCCTCTGTTTTGCATTCGCTGATTGTTGATTGGAAGCATAATGGGCTTAAGGACATAAATTACTCTGCAGCATAGGAAGAATTAGGAAAATTAAACGGTGAGACCGGTTGAGTTCTAGATGCGAGAAGAGACACAGCAGTGAGCTTGGAACTGTAAACCGTGGAATATGCATAAGTTGATAACACAAAGTGGAGATAGCTGTGAGAATTATGGATTACTAGGATCCATACCGCTGATTATAAGAAAATCCAAAGCTAATTTCTTTGAAGCTTCTGTAGTGTATGTAGGTATAGTAAACGCCTCATAGTGTACAGAGATAGGTGTAGTAGGTGTCTATTATTGCAGATACAATTTTGAACAGATTTTATTTTTATACAATGTGTATAGCTTGAGACATATCTCTACAAAAAGGCAGAGTATAGCTAGTTCAAAAGTTCACTTCCAGAGCTAAAAAGTCGATAATGCTTTAAAATTTGCTGTTGCTTAGATTGCAACTAGTTGTAACTGATGGAAAGAATTGTTTTCATTGAATATATTTAATTGGATCTAACAAAAGTTTAACAACCTTATTAAAAAAGTTCCTTATTGAAGAACTTGAAAACAACAGATTTGATCACCAATCCAGATTTAGATAGAGATGTACCGCAATGTCAAGATATTGATGATGATTTTATTCATCAAGAATTTCCTGCTCTTGATTTTATCAGTACAAGGTGTTACGTGTGCCAAAAATCAAAACATGGGTCAAAGTAATTCAAAATTACAATTTAGGAACTAAAGCAGTACTGCAAGTTTTTTTTAAAGAATTAGGAGCAGTTATTAAATCAGGATTCGCAGCATTTCCAGACGAAATCGGGACTAATCCTTTTAACAAGCAAACCGTGTTTAATTAACGAGGTCGAGTCTTAGATGATGGATTTTTCAATTTTTATTTAAAAAAAATCGAGTTTGTTATTCAAGATTAAAACGGAGCGGAATTTGCCATCATAGTTTGTGGACAAATAACAGATCAATAACAAATTGTTTACGAAGAAGACAATAAACCAAACTCGTGCATTCACTAATGCGTACAAAAATCACGAAAACAATCGTATTGTTATCGTATTGTTATCGTATGGTGTCTATAAATTGCTTCACGCTCCAAAGACATTAGAAGGCTGGAAAAAACTTTCGAAAGTACCATGACCTGCCTTAATATAAAAATCAGTCCGATCTATACACTTTGATGTTGATAGCCTCTAATGACAAACAAACATTTTTCACCTGTTCATAAAAGTGACATTACTTGTTACTATTTCAGGACAAACAAAAGACTGTTTAACGATTTGCAACATTTAAAATTGTGATAGTTTCATGATTTAAAAAAAACTGCTCCTCCGAGGTTCATCCTTATAGTATTTGTAACAACCAAAATGAAATTAGGCTTTAAATAAACTAAATCAGTAGAAATGCTATGTTCTGCAGTTCGTGAATTCAAATTCTCACCTTTTAGATCATTATTGAAAGGAAATCAAATTTAATTAACTTTATTTCTGTACGTTATATAAATCAATACTGCTTGTAAAATATTAAATTCCAACTACAGCGTTACGAACGCGGAAATGGAACCAACGAGTCTTCGGGTTGTGCAAAGGATTTGACTTCACAGATCTCGTACATAATCGGCCACACTATTGACTCCATCAGGATCCCGTGACATTTGGATTAAAACATTTAGATAACATTTTATCAATTGCCAAATAAACTTTGAACACTGGAGTGTGAGATTGGGCAATGGGGAAACACAGAAATTGATCCGTTGTCCTCCTCATCATGAGGTTATTTGTGCAACCTTCACACGAGTATTCATATGGTCATGATGTGTATAGATTTAAACATTTGTACATGTGTCTCTTAAAAAATTATTACCTGATTTACTTCAACACTTCAAGAGATTTCATAATATTAACCTGTGTTTATTTATCCTTGAGTAAATCCATACACTTGCCTTGTTCGAGGTTATCGTACGAAGACCACTGGAGAAGAATTCAATCGCTTATCAATATGTTTTCTGTTTTTATGCTTATGCTTTATCGTGTTAAAAATTTATACCCGTGGTATTAAAGTCGAATCGAGTGGTAGGGTATTTCCCTTGAAAATCAAATTCATAACAATGGGGTGATGATAAAAATCCTTGAATCCACGTGATAACGTAGTACAACATTGAGGACTTCTCGAATCACGGTAACCTGGTTGAGCTCTCTGAAACACTACAATACTTAACACATTGGCCAAGATTATGGAGATTGATTGTCGAGGACAAATTTTTATTACTCATGTAACTAATAAACGATTACGGGTGCTTAGATAAGCCTTCTCCACACGCTTAGATCAAATTTCAATTTAAATGAAATTCGTATAAATACGTGCCGTTTTCACATTTCAATAATCATACCCAAAATCATCTTTCTCGAGCAGTAAATACTTGTCTTGTTGAAATGGCAAAATTAGCAGCGTTGTTGAGTCTGGCCTTTTTGGCTGGAATCGCTCTTGCACTCCCAACTCAAGAAGGAGTTTTGAGCTCCTCCTTGTTGAAGGCTTTCCAAACCCAACACAAATTAAACATCGCTGTTTCCTTGAAGGCTGGAGTTTCCAAGGCCTATGCCAAACTCGATGGAAAGAACTTTGAAACCCGAGGGGCCAAAATCACCACCCTTAGATCATCCTTGATTGAGAACGCTGAAGAGTCCCAGAAGTCTATTCGACAACTTCTCGAATCCCGATCTATTTCATACCAACAATTCTGGATCACCAACAGAATTACTATCAATGGCGCTTCCGAGGAACTCGCCCGAGAATTGGCCAGCCTCCCAGAGGTTGCTGAAGTTCGAGATCAGAGGGTAATCACATTGGAGGAAATTAAACCAGGAAAGGTCAACCCCAGTCAAGAAATACTCCAATGGGGAGTCAAATTGGTTCAAGCTGATAAGGTATGGGGAATGGATAACCGAGGAGAGGGCATCGTCGTCTCTACCATTGATACTGGCGTCCGTGGCACTCACAGCATTCTTAAGGACAACTTCCTTGGGCCTTATGGTTGGTACGCACCCACTGGCAAAAGCTCTACCCCTAATGATGACAACGGTCACGGCACTCACACCATGGGAACCATCGCTGGACAGCAAGGGTACGGAGTCGCCCCAGGAGCTAAGTGGATGGCTTGTATGGGATGTGCTGGCAGCGGCTGTTCTGAATTTGATCTTCTGAGCTGTGCTGAATTCATCCTTTGCCCCCACGACACCCAAGGAAATAACCCAGACTGTACCAAGGCCCCCCATCTCGTCAGCAACAGCTGGGGCTCCACTGTTGGAGGTGATTCTTGGTATGATGATGCCATCCACGCTTGGCACGTAGCTAAAATCATTCCAATTTTCTCCGCCGGAAACTCAGGACCTTCTTGCAGGACAGTAGGATCTCCCGGAGATCGTAATGTCATTGGTGTGGCTGCAACTGATTCTAAAGACGCTTTGGCTTACTTCAGCAGCGTTGGTCCATCCGTAGACAATCAACAGAAGCCCGAGATTTCCGCTCCTGGACTTGATGTTACTTCCTCATGGAATACTGGAGATAGTAGTTTCAACACCATCTCAGGAACATCCATGGCCTGCCCACACGTTTCTGGCGTTGTTGCCCTGATGTTGAAAGCCAACCCAGGGATGGAATACCGGGCAGTTCGTCAAGCTTTGTTCGATGGTGCTGTTACGACCGGACTTAGTGGGGCCAATCAGGCCTGTGGTGGAGTAGATGAGACTATTTTCCCTAATTATGCTTTCGGATATGGACGACTTGATGCCGTGGCTTCTATTGGAAATGCAACACGTTTTTAAATACTCATCAATAATTTGTTAACTGCTAAAATGTGGTATTATTAATTGAAGAAATATTTATTTTGAATGTAAAATTTGCATCTATTTTACTATTTTAATTTCATAGATCAAAGACATACAATTAAAATATGCCTCTACTGAACTTTCATGGACATTTTACTTATTTGTATCAGTAGAGGCATATTTTTTACTGGACAATTTGTCAATCAACTAACTAGAATAAATAATTTACAACCTGAAATTTCCATGAGAGATTTTTAGAAAAAGTGACTAGGCACTTTCCAAATCGTTCTTTCTAGTGAAGTAAACAAAACCCAATGCATATGTGTCTAGTTGAAACTGCTTTGTTCCATGAAATCATGTTTCCAACCAGACTCGAACAAGGGAGCCACAGAAATTGGTTCAGTTGAGAATTGTATAATTGGGTTGGTCACATGTTATATTATTCAAGCCTTATCATTTTGATTTCTAATACTCGTCGAAGTTGCCATTTAGTGACAACCAGCGACGGAACTGGTTGCCAGCACCTGTTCGATATTTTTTTTACGGAGAATATCTTCTCCAATCGTAAATATTGGTTCACAAAAATTCTTGCAGTTATAAACTAACCTTGGACGGCGTTGTACAAATTTTGCAATGATTTGTAAATCTTAGCGATTGGTTTTAAATATTAGTAACGCTTGTTTTATCTCAGATCAATTCGAAATAAATTTGATCAATTTTTTTTAAAGTAAAGTTTCCTCGCTATGAATCGATAAAGTTTGGCTTAAAAAATTTGGGACAGTAAGAGTTAATCGTTCAGCCATTAAAAACTCATATCAACAAATGCATCTTCGTCCTTATTACCTTAACGACTTTTTGATAAGCAGTAAGCACGTTTAGAAACAACTGTCTCATCTAGATGAAATGAGTATATAATAGGCTATGGCAAAGGTGACAGAGGCAAGTAGTTAGTGTCACTGAGACATCATTAAAATAAAATATTGTGTAACAAGCTTAGATTCATTGGAAGGATAACTTTCTGTCCATGTCTCTCATTTTCTGTGATGTTTGTTCAGCTTAGTTTGTGTGCTGAAGAATCAGGATGTTCTTAGAAACTTGTAATGTCTTCTTACACCTCATGTTCCAACTACCTACTTATAAGTGCTACTTTTTATAGATTAATTCTGCTTATTTTACAAGTACATTTATTTGGTCTGAAAATGGGTGATTTCAACTGCCAACAGCATTTTTTAAATGCCTAAAAGGTGTCATTTACCTTAAAAGCAAGAATAAATTTATTTTTCTGTCCTTTATTAACTTACTTTGCTTCATACTGGTTTTGGTTGGGCTGTGGTAGCAATTTTTTCTGTGTTTTATTCTTCTATTCTGATTCATTACTCCGTAAAAGTCCTTTTTGCCTTGTTTGCGTTGATGAAAAGTCATGATTACGCAACTGGAGATTCTTGTTTATTCCTTAAAAGGCCTGTTATATCTAATTAGGACTAACATATTCAATTAAAGAACCATTTGAGTTTGGAATAATATTTTTCTTGTCAATCAGTCCAGTATTCTTGACCCAGCCAATATTTAAATGCTAGCAATTGCAACTTTTCACTATGGACGAGATAAAGAAGATTTTGCATTTAGTTTAAAAAAAACTTTACAAGTAAAAACAGCACGGAATCGTGCAAACGAACCAGTTTTTTCATTTTACTCGGACCATAAAAATTGTGATATTGAGGTAATTACCTTTCTAAATGTCTTTTATTGATACATCATCGTGACATATATTCTTGGGCAATTCGTGCATTGATATAGAGCCTACTAATTATCGTAGATCAGCTTTTAAATATCATAACACTGAACTGGACTGGCATTGATGGGGGAGTATGGACTAATGGTTACTAGGATTACAATTTAAAGATGAATAACAAACCAACTTATATTTTCTATTTACCCCTTATTCCATGAACCTTAAGTACCTCAGGCACTCTGCGGATTTAAGAAGCCTAGTTCTTTTTTACTGGAAAGGTTTTATCATTAAGCTGTCCATTAAGGCCAATCATCAACATGAAAAGAAGATGAGACAGTATTTTTCATTTAATGAAGAACTGTGAACTTTTAACTGCTGAACTCGTTAATATGAATATTGATTAGGCTTCGTATTAGCTGACAGGATTAATAGTTAGGTTAAGTGACTCGAGTGAGATTTTTTAATGATAATAATGATCGTGACAAATTGTGTGTTTGGATCATTGAAACAATATTTTGGATGGGGAAACTGGAAAGGAGTAGTTGAAGAAGAAGAACCAGAATTCACTAAAATTTATCGCACGAACTCATTAAGTTGATATCCTATTATATTCAAGTTGTAAATTGTAAACATTAGTAGGGAGATTGAGATTTATGAGAAATTATTTTAAAAATGTAGCTAATATTGGTTGGCCAATCAATTTCCTTCAGTTCAATTAAATTAGGACTTCTTGTTTAAATTTGCGGTGAATGACAAAGACAAACAAAATCCATCCATCGTTTAAAAAAATCCACGAATAGGGGATTCGTGATAAGAAGGTTGCAACTTCTGGTACTGTCATCAGCAATAAACTCTTTAATGATTTCAGGATGACTACAATGCAGTTCAATGTCATTGCCATTTCAGCTTTGTCGTCCTACCTGACAGAAGAAAGGTATTGCCATATCAATTTTCGTTTTGACAATTATACATCTCGAAGAATTTAGATTTCACTATCTAGGCTCTGTTATGACAAATATTCAATCATTTCCATTCCTCACAAAGCTCAATAGGTTATCAGCCCCCTTAATGTTTGCATTAATCGCCCACGAAGAGACTTGGATGATTAAATATCTCTAGAAACTTGTCTCTGAATTTCATCATTTCATGAACGCAAGTTCATGAAAGTATCTGATTTCTCAGGTTAAGAGCCACAAAAAGTACATTCTGATCGGAGTTTTTTTTAGCTAATAGCAATGTGACTGATCCTTATGCTTTATAAGAGTAGAAGAAGTTGAATTTGTAACCAATAATAAATAGGCATACCCCTTGCTAATTTACTTGTTTTTAAGGACCATTTGAAGGATCCCACTGTATGTGGCATAAATAACATTAATAACTCCTGAAATTGTGTTTAAGTGTAATTTGTTATTAAACTTAAATCCGTAAATATTTAGAAACGTACGTACTAAAACACTAGAGCTTTCACTGTCATTGACAAAACGTCCTCCGAAACTGTCCTGCAGCGAACTTTTTCAATTGAGCTTTTGATAGATTTTAAAATTAGCATTTGAACATATTTGTAACTGCATGATCAAAGGTATCCCAAATATTCCCCTTTCTTAACTGGTCCTACAAATTATAGATTCTCTTCCACGTGTTGACAGTGATCGATAAATGAAAGGGTTCCTCCAGAATCATCACCAAACACAAAATACATACACTGTATGCATTCCCACTTAAATTGCCACCCTAGTCGCTGGTCTTTTGCCAATTCCTTTCATATAAATTCTGGGCTAGGTCCGTCCGCATATTGCTAAAAGACTCCTAGTAAACGGTCAAACCAAACTGGTATCTTAAGAGAATCTTTAATATGCATCCTTTCAAAATACTGAAGATGCATATTACAATTTGAGAAACACAAACAAAGTATACCCGATGCCAGTCAAATCATCGCAGCATATATTCATCGCGCTCAAAACATCGCAGCATTAAATCTTCGCAGTCGTTTTTCATCGCAATCACAATTCTTCGCAAAGTATTTCGTCACGATTTCACTTTGTCGCAAGGCTTATTCCTCGCAATACTAACTCATCGTGATCTTAATACTTCTCAAAATGTATTTGTGGAGAGAATATATAATATGTCTCCTCGAACTGTTTAAAAAAACAGATACCTCTAATCAAATAATTTCACTATGCTTGTCTCTTCATTCCTAACATGCATGCAAAACAGATTTAAATGAGATATGTTAATTAGAGACGCCAGCATTCATAAGGTCTTTCCGAGTTCATTACAAATTCCCTCTTCTCTACTTCTCTCGTAGCTCCCAAATATTTATTTATTTATTGAAGAGTTTCTGAAACGAATTGTTTGCAATATTGATTTTGTTTGAAGTAATTCATTTTGTTTGAAGTAATTCGTTTTGTTTGAAGTAATTCATTTTGTTTGAAGTAATTCATTTTGTTTGAAGTAATTCATTTTGTTTGAAGTAATTCATTTTATATGATTTGATATATTTTTGATTTCATTAGTGAAAGTAATTAAATGACAGTAAGACTATATTTTGTCTTCACCAACCTTAATTATACTGAGTTTGATTGTTTTTTTGCGAAGAGTTAGGATCCCGATGAAATATTTTGCGAAGAATTGTGATTGCGACGAAAAAGCACTGCGGTGATTTGTGATCGCGATGAATAATTACGGCGATGATTTAAGACTGCGATGTTTTGAGCACGATGAATATATGCTGCGATGATTTGATTGCGATGACTTGTAGGGGATCCAAGTATACCTGTGATAAGTAGTGTTTATTAATTTAATTTCTTAGACTCCCAGTTCATTTAACCTCAATTGATACTTTAGCCAACACCGTTGCGTGTGTGTATGTGTGTGGCTGATTTAATTCAAAATCAGAAATTAAAATTAGCATAGAACAATACATAGTCGATACCACGGGGTTCAGCCTACAAGTTCATCTTAAAACGCCAACTTTAAATTAAACAGCGAAGGGTTGACTGAGCTTCCAGTCCACAGTTCGACGAAGCCTTGAAGGCAGAATAATAATACTAATGCCTATCTAGATAATAAAAAAAATGAAATCACTAGTTAAGCCCCTCTCATGGGATGCAGATGCAGATTGTGAGAATGATATTGTATCTCTCCATCCAATCTCATACTTTGTATATACCTACCTGGCCTTTGGTACTCTTTTAATTCACATATCATTGCCAAGTTGAGCTTTATCATCAGTAGAAGGGAGATGATGAGAAGGAAAGAAAAAGTAAGATATAGGAGCAACACCACCAACAGTAACAAAGGGTTGACTAGTCAACAGCCAGGTTGGGAGCATGAGGACCCGCAGTAACATTGACCATCTCTTCTTAAAACATATCCAACATTGTGATGCTGAATCGTTGAATGTAACTTGCCATCATACATTAAAAGAGTATGTATAATATACTATGTATTATAGATATAAGTATTTATATATTAATAAAAAAAAGAAGAAGGCAGGTAGTAAGGAGCTTGATTTGTTGTGCAAGTTGTGAAGACCTTTGAGCTAAACCAGGTTTCAGTACTCTTTTCTACCTTGAGTGATCATCATCCTCATCATCACAGGATTCTAACACTCTTGGTCTCGGTACCCTTTTACGGCTAAGGCTCAAGCCCCTTGGTCTTCACTAAGGGTTCTTAAGAAAAATCCTCAAGTTTTTAAAGTTTTCCACTCCGGATACGAATCATATTTTTAAACCTATAAAGAAATTCGAGACAAATACTATCAGCACAACTCGTAAGCCGGTACGGTACGACTCAGCTAAGCATATTACCATGTGAAACGGACACAATAGTTTTACACGGTAATCCGATAATTATCCCCATTGTTGGAGAGTGTTGATTTTTGAAAATACTCTCTTTGTCATCCCTCCATTATTACTACACAGGCTCAAAAATAGACAACAGTTTGTAAAGTGGTACCTTCAACAGCAGTAGTAGATAGTAGTAGTCTGTGGGATATTTTGTGTATGAGAGTATACGAGATAATTATCTACTGTAGTCCCTCCGGCTTTGACTTATTGTTGTCCTCGGAGGGAGGGCTATTTGGACAAAAGTGTGTCGAATTGGCGTGGTAAAACGGAAGGTAACCAAAAACTGTAAGCCCTGGACTTGTTCGTTTCTATTGTAGTAAATAAAAATATATAGTGCGGTGACAGCTAAGTTAAATATTCGAAAGGGAGGAAATTGATAGTAAAACTTTGCTTGCGGTTTTATACACTCTGCACAGGAGTCAGGACTATCAACTAAACCCATCCCCAAAGAACTTGAATTACGATAGTCGATTTTTATATAATTTCCATTGGAACTGTAAGTGCTCCAGTTGTGCCGTGTTTCCGTTGATTTTTGTTAAACTAAAAAACCAATTAACATTATTAACGCTCTCTGCAATCTGGACTCATTGCACATTAAATCTCATATCAATTTGGGGTGTAGTCTTGGATTGAATCAATTGATATATTGTAAATGCTTCAGGAAAACTCTGAAAATGAAATGAAATAGTACCTGAAGAGAGAATATATAATCAAACCCGAGAAAATAGTATACGATTCAACTCTAAAATGCTTGTGAGAATGTAAGTGTGTAATTTTATACCATTTAGAACGTTGAGCCTCTATCCTTGAGCCCAATCTTATGAGTCAGTGGTCACAAAAAAGATCAATTTCAATCAAAAGCTAATTAATGATCAAAGCACTAAAAAATACTCTCTTGGTTCTACCAAGAAGAAACATCTTCATCTCTGGAGCGATTATTCCTTGAAAGTTGAGCCATTAATATTTGCATTCACACAGAATTGCAACGTATGGTAGGACGATTGAAAGAAGCTTTTTTCTCAAAGCGCTCATAAATAATTAGCAAAATGGTAGCATATAATAATAATTCAGAAAGAAACCACCAGCAATCCAACGCAGAGGAGTTGGACAATAGAGATTCTTGATACGAGTAAACCGCACCAGCAGCGACGTATTTTAATTTTAATTGCTCAACTGTAACATAATATTTCCCATCGTCTCTTGACTTCTAAAAAGGAGAAATAAATTTAAACTTAATGAGTTTATATAATATTATTATTCCCTTTCTACTCCCTAGCTGAATAGCCTTCCTTAAGAAACTAACCTCAAGTAACTCTGTGCCAGGGAAAATTTTTGACAAGGGCCATCTTCACCTTGATGGGATCATCAGCCAGCAAGAGTGAGGAGAGATATGGTTCTATAGATAATAAAGGCACACACGTTTTTTTACCTCAAATTTAGCATAAAGTTAGCAGAAGGGGCTGTCTCCTTTAAATACATTATAACTTGAATGATTTTTACATTCTGTGTTGAGGAACAGCTTGTCGGTCAACTTTTAAATGGTGATTAATTGTCCATCTCAATCTCTTGTTTATGCGAACAAGGAGTTCTCCCTCGGTGCATTTGCATATGTATAAGCTCCACAGGACATGTCTTGGATGATTTTTTTTCAATGAAAAGCTGAGCATTTGAACAGAGAAGAGACACCTAATTACGTAGTAATTTAGAGAAGATGAAGTTTGATTTGATTTGTTTATGCAGTGGCAACTTGTAACTTATGTGGTACAAATAAACTGCATTAAAGTTTCACTTATCTTGATTAAAATATCGTGCACTTTGATGACAGCCAGCGTGAAGATTAAAATATTGGCTAGTGTTTAGAATTGAGGTCTGCAATAATGCAACTTCACCTCCCCATGCCATCATGTGTATTTTTTCTCCTAGATCTGCATTTCTTAACGGAACTTTTAATTATAAGCATCTTTTTAGACTTGTAAATTGTAATTAGACTTTTCGATCATTTTTAAATCCACTAAATCTGAAAACTTGAACGTAGAGCACCCAAGTAAGTATTTAGCTGCTACTAAACTAGAACGGACTTGCATTTGTAACTTGCATCCTATGCAAGCTAGAACATTACCCCTTAAAGGCAGTTGTTGGTTATCGGCGCGGTGTAAGTAAGTCGGGTTATTTTGCCATAAATAAAAGTCTAGTGATTACTCGGGAACTCCCTTAGGACAGATATTTTTAACAACCAAAGTTTAAAATAGGTGAGAAGAGTGGAGTTTGACGAGTGAACCAATAAAAACTGGGTGGATCTCCCACATTAAGTGAGTTTGAAGTATTCATGTAATGCTAAAAGGGTGGGTTTATTACTGCACCAAAAACATTTCTTCTCGAGAAACATTGGGCAGGGGGACCGTTTCACGCGTTTAATTTACGCTATTGGCTTTTTCACGACCTCTCATAAACTTCACCTATATTGTTTTGTAGTGTCCAAGTGAGCCCGTCACTTTCTCAGATTAGTTCCTCTCTAATGATGACATTGGCCTGTGGAGTGAGGACTTGAACCATAAGATTTAACTTATCAAGGGATTTCTAAGAAATTAAGCTTTTAAATTTCCTGAGCATCGATCCCCTTTAAAACAATTCTAAACCACTTTTACTACCTAGTTATATTATATTGTAAATCAACACTTACTCTTGGTCATGATGATTGTAGATTTTAATTCCCTGCTCGGACTTGCAGAGTTTTATAGTTGGTTTATTGTATTTCTTTTCTCGATTGCCCATTGCTGAAGTAAATGTATGGTAATTAGGTGGGACAAGATGTGAGAGGTAGCGTGCAATTCGTAGGATAACAACTTGTCCGACCAGAGTACCATGTGTAAAAACTGTGAAAGCCATTTATTTTTCCACGGATTTGTTCAAATTTATTCTTTAGTAACTTGATTGTGTAAAAATATTCATTCGGATTGAAAATCAGGATTTTACTAGCTGGTAACTGGATTTCACAAGTCTTCTCGTCTGGTTTTTCCTTCTAAAGCCCAAACGTACTTTTTTAATGTAACTAAAAGTTTTAAGGATTTATTGATATTTTCATATTATACTAAATAGTTGGGATGATTGAATTTGAGTAGGTAGCAGAGGTAGAGAGTGTGATCTGATTATACTTGTGAGAGGTCATTATATTAATATTATTACGGTTCTTTGGTTGCCTTCACTTGTGAGTTGTGAGCACATCTCTATAATTTCCAATTGAACTTCAACTAGTAATCCGATATCAAGTTGATTTTTTCTTCTTCTATTTCTTGATTTGCTGCTTAGTTATTTCCTCAGCCTTGTTTCTCTCAACCCCGTAGGAAGTTGGAATTGTTGCAAGTTTCATTTCTTGGCGTTATTTAATGGGCGTGAAATGTGATTGTAAATTTTCTCCGATAAGATTACCTCTTCTCTGGTATTTGGTTGTAGTGGACGAGTAAATGGGATTTTCCTCCCTCAGCTTTTCACTTTTTGTTGCTCTTTTAATGGTCATCTGATTTTCTTGGGGAGTAGAGCTGGTCATTAAATCCGATTAAGCTGTGTTTATGGCGACGCAATGAGCTGGATGTTGAAGAAAAAAACCTAGTACATCCGTTTATTTAGTTTTTAATCGATTTCTACGCTTCGTGGTATTTACTTTAGATTTAAATTGCAAACTTGGAACCCTTAGCCTTGGACTTGAGTCTTTGTACTCATTTATTTTTTGTGTCTTTAATAGAAAAGACTACAAACACATAAAAAGTGATCAAATGTTTGCCTATCTGTTACATGCATAGCCCTTCGTTTTTCTTGTATTTAGAGGCAATGACTTAGTAAGTAGAACCAGCAGCTGACTTAGTGAGGATTCAAAAAATACCTAATGCTATATTGGTGAGTAAAACAAACTTGGGACAACGGGTTATAAATTACTTCAGAAATTGATATAATTTTCCAAGTGTTGACGACCTACCGGGAGGGTTGAACCGTAAAACCATCGGAAAACATTGAAGTTCCAATTAAAGTTAAGCAAACATTTCCGTTCCCCATAAAACCGAAATTATCATCCGTTTTAAGCACCCTTTACTGTTAAAAGTGGCCAGCAAATACAAAGGATGCTACACTGCTAATCGTATTTTAAACCCACAGTAGTACTAACCATATGTACTCTATTTATAATTGAAAGGGTGATCAGCCCTGATTGATTTTGATTGTAATTTTTAACTCCTCGTGAATGAGAGTAAAAAGTTATCATGGGAGATCTTGAAGATGTGAAAAGTGATAGGGACAGTTTTTACTACAGTTTAACCAGGAGGATACCTATCAAATTCAATTTCCCACTTTTTACTCCCACAAAGTAGTATCATCATTTCACGGTGTGAGCATTCTTGGTAACATATGTGGGGGTTCTTCACAAATAAATGAATTCAGTGGTTAAAGTGGCCTGGCCGTAAATATAAAATGTCTTGAAGGGTTATTCTCAGAATAAATACTACGAAGAGAAAAAAAAGGTAAATTGTAACTACAGGGTTCGTTTCAAAACTCATCTGTGAGGTCATTTATTTTCTTGGAAATTAAACCAGCCCTTTTGTTTTAATATGTTCCTGTTCCTCGATTTTTTTTCTCACTGTGCAGTATGCTGTATTGTCTTTTATTATTTAAAAACTCGAATTTGTACTGCTTGACATATCGCCAATGCATTCTCTCAAAAGATTACTTGTAGAAAAAATAGACGATCCAAAAAAGGAGATTCCAAATTTAAAAGAAAAATGTAAGAATGTCATTCAAATATTTCTCTCTTTCTCACGGTGACAAGAAGTAGCTCGAGAATATAAATACCTTAAGGCCAACCAGAAGCACTTAAAAAGATACCTTGGTCTTCAAAACGTCTCGCATTATTTATACGGTGAAAGATAGGAGAATAAAGTCCGCTACATTTTTTCATAAACAAGACGAAGCATCCTCTTGAAGCAGAGGGAAACGGAGAGACAAAATCAGAAAGGAAAGTATTTTTTTGACGAGACAAGAACAAGAAGTTCCATTTACTAAAAAGTTGTACACACACACACATCCTCTGAAGATATTTTTGGTGGCATTTGGTGGATGCTCGTTATGGGATAACTTTGATGTAATGTTGAATGTGATGGATCACTTGAGGGTCCTTTATTATGGTTTTATCTATCGATAACTTGTCTTTTCTCTGGTGGAGAAGGATGACATATTGCCTCGTCTATCCCTTCGTCTTTCATTATTCCTCGAGTCATTGTGTGAGTAGGTAGAGGGGAGTTGAGGAGGATCAGATCAAGAAGTATTTTCTCCTATTGCTTTCCTTGATGGGAGTAGAATTGTGTGATTGTGGCTATTGCTACTAACTGACTGACAGACTAATGGCTTTCAGGGGAAATTCTGATATTATCTGGGTCAGGGGTTTCCTTTTGATTACTCACTTCTTTAATGTCCATCTCTGCTTGTATGCATGGATCAACACTAACTGCTACTTGGGCTGGGAAGTAATTGGACAAATCGGATTCTACTTTATCCATGGAACCTTTTAGCTCTGGAACCCTTGTGTGTGTCACCGTCCACTGAGGCGTCCAGGACGGTCATGTTTTAAGTGTGAACTTCCACGTATTAAATGTATACCCTGATGCATGTACTCTGAAGAAGGGAGTAACTACTGAGCAACTACTACTGAATAACTTATCTGCAAAACTGGGATAAATAATAACGAAAGGATGAATTATTACTTTTGCACGTCTGTCAAATTCAAAATATCGTTTCAAATTTATGAATTGTTTTTGTTTGTGGACATCTCTGAGCAATGTGGACTGTAGCCGCCCGCCCAGATCAGATAGGGTTGCATGAGGTGCTACTCGATAGGCTTACTACATTATTTTTGCTCCGCTTAAATTATGGTACTGACTGATAATTGATTTATCAAGATCAGATTGTATTGAATTTTTATATAGTGCTGCCCATTCAAGTTAAAAATCAATATCCTCCAATGATCTACAATGTTGTGAGTCATGGAGTGAAAAGAGAAAAAGTTGGAGTCAAGTTGGATATTTTCTTCTTCATAGACGGATTACGGCTTGGTGAACTGATGGTAGCTAATGATAAGGAAAGATGATATGTGGCACCGGCAAAGCCAAAAGACAAGAAAATCTAGCAACAAATCTCGAAACTGAAAAATAATACTCGTACATACTTAGGTAGTTTCATTAGTTAGATTAACCCATGTTTTCATATACAATATAATCGTATGTATGTGTGCTGTATTCTGTCGGTGCGTATGTGAATAAGGTCCAATAAGTTAACGTCTTGCAACTTCACCTAAGTTATTCGAGCTTGTAAGAGGAAGTTCTCAGTCAGTTCTAATAAGTGAACACATGTATATGCATTCCCAACATTTCAGTTTCATTAATGAAGAATATTTTTCATATTCTCAACATATTCTAACTCCCAACCACAGCCACTTGTTCTTTTGTATAAACAACAACTAACTGCTAATACGTATCAGCTAATGGCCTCAGATTCTTTTACATTCATTTGTTACCTCTTTGAAGATATTAAATGAGCTGTCGCTGTCTTTGTGGCAGTTAGCAGTCAGACAAACAAGGAAGATAAGTTTACTCGTACTCACTGAACAAAGGCTCAAGGGTTATTATATATAGCAGCAGATCTGGAGATTTTACAAAGCCTCTTGTGGTGGATTCTTATGTAGCTTATCAGTTCCCTGCCCTATCGATCACTTAAGCTGTCTTGAGAGGTTATAGTGTTTATGTCCATGCATACTTAAAAGCGTATTTAATAAGATATTGACTTTTAAATTTATTCTGTGGAGTTGGCTAAGAGTATGGATGACACTCGAGCCATTTTCAATTTAGATATTCTAATTTGATTTCTTACTAAATATGAAACTTTTTATGGATTTCAGGAAGCCTGGTGTTGATGATATGGTGAATCAAGGTGCCATGAATTCACGGTATGTTTATTTCTACATTATTTCACATTGTAATATTTATTGCTTATACTTCTTCCAGCTTTTAGCTTTTTGATTTGTCTGTCTTTCATACAGCTCATAAACTAGACAAAAACTAGATAATGATAGCAACTACATGAAAACCGAAATTCCAAACTAAATTTCCTTAAATTGTGGAAAGAAATAATTTTTTCCCTACAACAAATGACAAACTTCACCCTCGAAAATTCTTTGTCTTGTATTCAATGAAAATTGACAAAATTTAGGTGTTCCTTGCAACGCTTCACAATGCAAAGTCCACCATTAAAATCAAAGAGTTGTATTTGAAATGAAACGCTTTCCACTCTAATATCTTCTACAAAATTCTACTCGTATTCTATTTAAAAATCGATATGGAAACATACCTGCTCAGTGCAAAGAGTCCGCCCCTTGCAGAGCAATCTCACCTATTTCACGTGCACACATATAATCCAGCTTCACCTAAATATCTTAGTCGTGGGAGGATACACGAGCCTTTTCCCATCAAATGGAATGATCAAAATCAAAATTGCTCGCTGGAGCCCATTCCATCCGCCCTTAATGTCTTGCGCCATTTGCGTACATTTACATGGTAATGATCACAATACCTTGCTTTTACGAGTTCCAATGAGATCCCCTAATTTCAAATGATTCAAATCTCCTGGCTCTACCAGTTTTGGAGAAAAATAAATAAACCGATGCTCCAGCACACCCAAACTCCCAAGTTTTAACATCCGAGGGAAAGGCGGGTGAATAAAGATTAATTTAGTTTCTTGGACCTTCTATATGAAAGTTTCGCCGTCTTTGGAGTTTGTTTGGTGACATAGCTACTTTAAATTCTGGAGCCGTACATCCTTTTAAACGAAAGCACTCACCTTGTTCATTCATCCGTGTTGTAACAGAGAAGAACCACGGTATGTGTAGTGAGTACTCTAAAAGGTATTCTAGAATATACTGAGAATGGATCCGGAAAATGTATTTCCAGCTAACCCCAGACTTCTAATTCAGAATAGTAAATCAGTGAGCGATTCATTACGTCGTACTCGTAGTAGTAAAAATTTGAGAATAATATGACGTTCAATTCCTTTAAAGGAGAAATAGCAGTTTTTATTGATTTCAGTCTATTGAAAGTCTTACATATTTTCGCCACAATTTTTGCCACTAAAAGCCAAAGAATTGAGACAAGGACGTTGAAGGCAGCTTGCAGGACATGAATTTTAACGAAGTTTTTCTTCCTTGTTTGACCCGTTCTGTATTCACATCTCATCTCAAAGAACGGGAGTCCAGTGACTTCAGCTAAATAATAAAACGCTCAAGTTCAACACGTACAATTTTTTCTACATCAAGAGTGCAAGACTTTATATGAACGAGTAGTTGGATATACCCACACGTCCACGTATCTTTAGTATACAAGTTTCCAGATGCATTTCAGGGGCTATGTGGTTGTGGTATTGAAGGTGTTATCATCATCAAGGGGAGATGTAAGAAAACCCGTTCGGAGCCAAAAAAAGTTACGTGATCTGCTCCCGGCTATAAAAACAGATCAGTAGGCTAAACACATTCTGAGCTCAGGTAAAGATCCCCCTACTGTTTCCCTACCTTTTATGAACTCAGAACCTGGACCGATACTGGAGCTGTTTTATTATAGATATTTACTCGTTTCTACCACTCGTCCATTCTGCACCGAGTTGCACTATCAGAAAGTGAACAATGGTCCAGAAGTAGTTTTTTAATAAGAGTAAGTACTCCATATAAATATAATTCTACAGACAGATGCACAACATTATGTATTAGATGGAGGATAAATTGCCACAACAGTATGGCGAGGTCATTGGAACAGAATTGGGGGATTCTGAACCTGATTTCCTATCGGCCTCTAATCATCTAAATGCACTTTAATCTGATTTTTATTGGCAAAGTGTTCTGTAAAAGGAATTGGGTTATGAGCAGCTATAAAAATGCACTTTGTTCAATAATAAGTAAACCAGAGGATCGACAGCCCGAAAAAGTGACGAGAAACGCTCAAGCTCTCGCAATTTCCATTCGACTTGTTAATCGGAGTTAAACAAGGTAATTTATCACTGTTTACTCTGCAATGCAGTATAAGTTTATAAGGGAGTTTTTAGACTATAAACTCTCCATATATAAAAGGCCTCGTCTCCAAAATGAGCGTTTACCTAATCCCTCGTTAGGGTTAATTAATGACACAAGGAGATAGACAAGGACATAACATATAAGTTTTTCCCCAGAAGTCGTTAATGATGATATCCCAATTTAAAGATATTTCCTTTCCCAAGGAAATCGCTAGCCAAAGTCATATATAAACTTGTAGCTCTTGCCCACAGCTTACTTTGTGGTGTGTATGTTTATCTGTCAAGTTAAAACAGATGCATAGGATGTTTGATATCATTACATCGTACACAAAGGCAACTCCTACGTCTAAAACTGATTCAAGATAAGTGAGTATTAATACGAGGGAGTGTGGACTATGGAGAAATTTAGTTATGGGCTAAAATAATAATCTAAATGAAATAAAATACATGCCACCTATCCCTCGCCCCGTTACTGTGTACATATAAGCAAGTGAAAAGATAAAATAACTTGCTTTTTCAGACCATTTTTACAAAGATATCTTTATGAATCTCCTCAACTATCCACCCATCCATCCCACGGACTGAAATGTCATGTTCATTCACTGACATCTGAGTTCACAATCTCACTCTCTATTACAAAGTAGGCAAGGAAGAAAAAAAACAAGCAGAACCAAGTTACCCCTCTAAGCAAGTCCAAATTCATTAGCTGACCTTTTTCTTCTTTTTTGATGGATGGATTTCATACACTAGACAAGATCATATTTCATTAGAAACACTGACAATTTGCAAACAGGAAGGGAACACAAGTACGGACAGGTATTTTTTTACTAGGCTGAACGGACGTTTTCGACAATTTAATTAATCCATGCAAAGGTCAGGTGAGATCATCCGGGTTTCAATTTTAATTGCTTACCTCAATTTTAAAATCGATTTAAAGCCATTTCCACATCATAGTTGTATTAGAGTGAGCCTGTTTATTTAAATTAATTAAACGAGTTGTCATAACTTTAAGATGCAATCGTCTCCGGCTACCTCGTCATATTTTATTGGACTGAGAAGGCAGAGGGTGAAACTGATATTGAAGGAACTGTCTAAATCATAACAACACATTCACGATTCTCGTAATCATCATTCCCTCATAAAATAATCATTTAAGGAATAAGTTATGACTAAATACAGTTGCTCTTTGTCTCAGCCAGTTTAATTTTGCGTAAATGATTTTATTATCCCTCCCGAACTGTGCATTGTGTATAACTGGCTGTACTCATTGCAGCTACCAATTTACGTCCAAAGTTACATAAATTGAACCAGCCTTCGTTACAAACTACAAGTCAACTAAAGCCTCTGACCTGAGCACACTATATAATTTTACTACCACCTACTATTTTGCACAACATATTGAGTGGCCGAGTATAAAATTCCTCATTGACCAGCTGGTTTGGGCGATTTTTTCTCTCGCCAAAGTCAGAAACAAGCTCATCACTTGACATATGACCAAAGGAAATAAATTTCTCCTACTTTCCTCTGCTCCTCTTTCATGTCCAACTTTATTTAATAAATTCGACAAAAAAACAGTTCACAGTGAATTATTAGGTTGTTAGCTTTCAGTCTTAATGACATTTCCATGAGGAAAAACTAGCTTTGTGTCAATTTCACAAAAAGTTGTAATTCATTAAATTTACATTGCCCATAGTATATGAAGCCCAGCCCATTTTTGCAGAAGCGATGCCCATTAATTTTTTAACCTCCGTATCAGCAGCAAATTCCACCAAGTCTCGAGCTCTCAAGCATAGCCGAAGCTGTAGGAGATTTTAAGTTATGGATTGAACTTGGCTGGGAACAGTTAGCCTGGAATTATAAATTATGTCTGTATTCTCTTCAGTCTCTACCTCTTGACCTGTTTGGTGTAATTTTGTTAAAATTTAAATTAGATGATCCCAATCGTTCTCACTCACGAGTGGTACGAGTCGTACTCGTTATTATATCTACACGTCATTTCCCATCTTGAAACTCTTGATCATGAAGGACCTAGTTGTGAGGCTTGATTTTTATATATTCGAAACACAAGCCTCTTGTTTTTGGCAACAAGAGCATGTGATGCATACGGTAGGACGAGGAATGCATCATGGTAGTATAATTTAGTGTGTGGTGCCACAACAATATTTGGTAATTAATTTGGCACCTAAGGTGCAAATGTGTCTTCTTCTTTGTTGGATTTCTTTTAATTTGATTTTCTATATATGTGATAGGTGGCTTGTTATATGCTGCCTCGCCTCTTTTCAATATTCCAAACACCGCAGTAGATCTTGTACTCACTTTGCATTTCACGATATAATACTAAAACAATAACCAAGGAGCAAAAAGGCTTTGGTCAGGGCTTCTTCAATCTTGAAACGAAAGCCATTTGTTTTAATTAATTCTAATAGTCTAGTGTTGGCATTTCGTATCTTTTGTAACTTGTGGGTTACTGGTTTTTTCGTTTAATACCCCAAGAATATGCGTTCCTCTTGCATTGATTTAAAGTTCTTCGAACATCCTCCTTATCTACTACTGGAGATGTGAATCCTAAAAGAAATCGCCAAAGGCTAAAAACTGTCATATTTTCTTCAAGACTGTGCATAGTTATCTCACAACTGGTACATAGTGATTCATTCTCTTAGAGGATTTTTTTTAAAGATCAGATTGAAGATATTAACTATACCTAAGGGAAAATATGAGAAATAAAAATATGGACTTTTTATAATCAAGAAATGAACTGCTACCGGGTGTATCCATCCTATTTAGTGTTTTGATATTAGATTATATTCCAGAAAAAATGCACAACCCTATCGAAGCATATCTACTTATACTAAAGTAGCCAATTCAATAGTTATTGCATAGCAATTAGACTATTAGACATTCAAGAATTTTGGAACACGAACCCCCGCACGCCACATGCACATGCAATGAAGAACTGCCTCGTACATTCTTCTTCTTTTTGTAATCACGATCAGCGCTGCTTTCGCACACGTTCAGCTAGAAATTGCTAAATTTATCTGAAGGAATCGTTTTTTATTTGCACAATAAAATACCACTTGGGTCTCTGTCCAAAAAACGAGCTGTGTGCGATATCACGCGTTTCTCCTGTTTGAAGACTTATTAGTTATTCTTATTGCCCATGATTTCTTCGATTGAATTATGTTATCTGCGTGCAAAAAGTTAATACATTCCCCACGGTAGAAAAGTAAATGGTACATGTTTGTGGGGAAGAAAAACTATTTGATATCAGCCTAACCTCGCGGACATGTGCCCAAGACCAACCTAGGATTTGTGTTTTAAATTTTTTAAGTAAATAACCATGTAGCTATTTTCTTATACGTATATTTCCTAACTGACTTTTAAGCACGAGTGTTTAAGAAGATTTTTCATACTGGACTTCTGTCTCTACTAATACTAGTAATACTGTGCATGAGGACACCCATTGACATAATAGACAGAGGATTTGATCATTTTGAATGTTATTGTAATAAGACATGCACTGGTTGCATACAGCCTCGGAGCTTGTAGTTGTACCTTAAATTAACAAGTCCGAATTTTAATTCAGTGTAAAAAATTCGTGTTGAACCTTTTTATGAAAAAAGTACAGTGAACTGCTCATCCTATGTTTTTAAAGTTAGAAAACTCGGTCGTTTCTCTGTTTGCATTAGTTACCTTGCTTTAAAAAAATATTTATATCCAAACTTAGAGTTTTCGAGTTACCCTTATTATTTCAGGTAAAACTGTGGCTCAGTGACATTTCCATAGCATGCGTCAGACCAGCGTTAGAACAAGATAGAGATTATAAAGAAAGGTATGACTATTGACATAAGATAAATCCAAGTTGTATATTTTAGAAGATAATATCACCGTAGGTTGTCCACCAAATAGTAGATGACTGAGTAAACTCAAGCTCACACATTGCTATTCCAGAGGACAAGGAACGGGGAGCCTCGATACTCAGTCACAGCAGACAGGGACTATTGGGCCGGGTGATTATCATTTTAATTTGATGGCCAACTCATAACTTAGAAATCATTGTAGTCCTGAAAGCAAATTCATTAAACAGCCAGGAGAGTATGCTTTAGAACTTTGGGTTGACATTAGGAATGAGCTCTCGGAAATGTTTATGACACAAAATCTCATGCGGAGTTGTATTTTTAAATAGAGGAGAGGGTCATCCCTCTGTCTCACTTGATGTTTAAATGTTTATGATATTGTGGGACCTACCCATTAAATTATTAAATTGCTCTTTCCATGCATGAATAACCTACAATAACAAGAGGGAGAAAGCTCATTCTCATATTGTTGAACAATTCTCATTCTAAATCATACACAGAATGTCTAAACATTACCTACCCTATTTTACCCCATTTTAAATGTTAGGAGAAAAAAAAGTTTTTCACAAAATCCCTCTGTGAGTGCTGGGACTTTTTTTCTGATCTAATGATTCATGCCCAGTTTTATTAATTCTTGAATCCTCCTTTTATCATTTCAGAACGTTAGGTTCACTTCAAAAATTTTGGCACACAAAGCCTCGAGACATTAGAAAGCCAATTTTCTTTTTAAACATATTTGAAACGCCTTAACGCTCTTCTAGCAATAGTTCATAAAATTCACCAGTCTATTTAGTCAAGTAATAATATAAGTCCACATACATCATCTGATAATAGCCTCATTGATATATGTTAAACGACTTCCCTAGCATTTGCGTCCAGGACATGGCTCATCTTTTTCAATCTCCAATGGCTTACTAATAGCTTTGGTGCATTACATCGTACATCACGGATACCGGGGTTCCTTTAACCGAGATACAAGAAACCAGGAAGATTCATTCTTGTAAAAACATACTTGCTCAGATATATCAGGCTCTGAACTTGGGTATAACCTATTACAAAATTACAATGGGATATCATCATCTTTTTAAATCCTAACGATGAAAAATATTGAAGAATAATCATTGCGAGGAGCTGTAAAAGAAGAATTCTCCCTTTATAACACACATTCATAGGTTATACTGTTTAAATCTTGTATAAGAAATACTACTAAGAAGACTTGGATTTAAGAAAGCAATCGAGGGAAGACAATAACGTTCTTGAACACAGCAGGTGTAATGGCTTCGTTCACTTCAAGTGTTCCACCTTTCATATTCCCTTCATCATTCAAATCTATTTCCACACTAGTTAAGTCCATTCTGGATTCTTACTCCTAAACTCCTTTTCTTCGGGAGTACAAAATCGTGTTTTAAGGTGGCCAGGCCCAAGTGGCGTTTCATTTTCTAGAAAAATAACAGTTTTTTAATGCAACAATGTACACTGAATTTAAGGTACGGTCCACTATTATTATCTTTTGATTATTTAAGTCTTTAGAGGCACCAGAATAATTATTCAGCTTCATTGACGACCTCGACCCTTCCCTCTTGTAGTAGTGAGGAAGAATTCTGAGAAAATAAAACAATGAAGCAGATTGAATATTCCTTCTATTAGCTATCTATTCAGAATTTAAATAACGGTTTTTTGTTGGACGAATATATCCTGAAATCATATCTTACGTAGGAACAAACTAAGGTAGCAAGTAGCATGGATTGATGTAAAAAAAACGTCTGATTTTTTTTAAACTGTTGGCCCTAACGTCAATAGAAATATGATATCATTTCAGAATGAGACCCCCATGCACCACCATGCGAAACAATGAGAGTCCAATAAAAACAAACAATGTATAAGATAACCAACAGTAAGTTTTTTTCATGAACTTGGTTGTCACTTGGAATTGACTTCACAATACAATTGACTAGTGATTGTTTCACTGTTGAGTCTCCAGCTCCCAAATCCTGCTGGTCTTTCCTAGGGGCTACTGGGGTTGACAAAAATCTGAAATTGACAATTGACACTAGACACGAATCTAAGAACGCACGACATGAGTTTGACACGACATGGGAATCATTGTGACTCAAATGCCTACATGATAGACTTCTGAATGTAACTGGATCTGTTCTTATTTGAATATCCATTAAATAATATTTTGTATTTAAAATGACTAAAGATAATTGTTTGATCCAATGGAGCTTGTAGAAGCTTTAAAATTAACAATTTCCCAGGTTTGGTTAAAATATCCATTAAATGTCAATGATAGGAAGTCACACCTCTTGAACACAAGAGGAGCACGAGGCTATATTAAGTGACTGACTCGACTAATTTTGATTTTTTAGTGATTTTTTTTATACCAACGGCCTGATTACAAAAACGGCATAAGATGAGCCGAGAACGAAAAAAGAGCTTATGAAGATGCGATAGTTGTTCGAGTTCGAGTGAATCTTTAATTGCATCGGATTGCGTGTGATTAAGATGATGATCATGATGGGACTCATTTGTATTTCGCTTTAGCTTGTTGAAAGGATGTCTACCTGCTTAGCCAGTGTTCGGAGTTGATTAGGGCGATGACAAGACAAAAGAAGAGATGACTTGTGAATTAACAAAGCAAAAATTTATTGGAATAAAGTGCAGAAGCCTGGGCAAAAAACGGAAGGGTGCAGATGGAAGTGCACTTGCCTTATCGGCTCATTTCGGATTTTCAACAGATTTTCAATTTTGGTTTAGTGCCGTAGCCAAGTAGTAAATTCTCGGGTGATTTAACATCTCAGAAGTTCTAACGAAACTCCATGCACGTAAAATATCTCGAGATTCATTGCTTAAAATATTTCAAGCTATGCTTGTGTACGACGCCCAATCTGCAGCGCAGACAAAAAGAAAGAATTAAAGAGATTGACTTATTATTAAAATTTAATGCCGCATCAATCTCCAGACTGACTCCGAAGGATCAAGTACACTTTAATCCATATAAAAATAATACCATCCATTCAACTTGTTCAAACTTAAGACTCTCAAAGCTTCTTCCCTTTACCCACAACTGAATCAAGTCAGGGCCAACACGTTACACAAGGCTCAAACCACTCAAGCCAATTACTTCAACTTTCTTACCTGGCACAGGTAATTCTTCAGATGCCTGAAAAAAACATTTTCTTCACGAGAGAAGATGCTCTTATCAATTTTAGAAGCATACAGAGGAAAGGCCGGTGGTTGGGTTTGGTGATGGTGGTGTAGTAAACTAAAAATCCATCTCATTATCCACCAGCTCTGTCCACTAAAGTCATGAAATATAGCTACATAAACAATACTCTCATCTGCCTTGGTGAAAAGCATTAGATATTTTACTACGAAGATGCTCCTTGTGGATATAAAATGTATAAAATCACGATAGCCATGTCCGTAGTATCTGTAATAGCCATGAAAACTCCGTAGAACATACAAGGATTCTTTTCAAAGACTTCAGACTGATCTCCATTCATATATTGGAATTTCGTGTACATTTAAAGTCAATTTTTACCGTTCGCCTCCTCCTGAATTGGAAAGAACCAATTATATTTCCACCTGTCCAAATATTTCTACATTTGAAATATGTTACACTCGAGCATCTGTAAATGTCTGATCTAAAAAGATGATACTGCTTTTTGCCCTGAACATTTTGCAGGATCAGAAGAAAAAAACTTTATATACCTTACATTGAATAAATGTCTTCTCCCTGGCTGGAAAATACGGTGAAGAATAGCGTAGTTAGATATATAAAACCTTATGACTTTTACGGAACTAAATTCATAAGTGCATGAGTTAGGATGCCAATCTGATGATCTGGCCAGCCAGGAGCAACAAATTACAGAGGTGAAAAAAGTATTGAAAATTGAGCTCAACCCATGAATTACTTGGAACCACTTTATCAATTCACTTTCACAGCAAAATAAGTATTGCCCCATGATGGACGGTCTAAATTGGCTACCTTACAAAATAAATCTTTAAAGGTCACGCCGATTAAATTACTTTTCGTAACCTTTCCAACCTCTTGGATTGGGATAAAATATGGAATGAGTTTATCAGCTACATGATTTACTGAGCCCGTTGGTCATCCATGGGGGTAATTGGCAATCTCTCGAGTCTTATAGATTTCAAGACGTCTTACAATTGATTCAGCCATTTTTTCACCGTACATCCATCGAAATATTTGGAACCCACTGGTTGAGAGATTATTTAAATTTGACTTGGCCTTTCCCTCACTCTCAGTTCTTGATCATCCCTTTTCCTGATTGTATTGAAGGCTGGTTTGGATTTAAGAATCGACAAGAGATAAGTACATAGGTTCTAAATAGGTTATTGCAGATTATAGAAGATTACCATCAAACCTTTGGTACAACATGACCTTAAAATGAATGCCAATTCATCCATGTTAGAGCACAATGGTCCGATTTCCCACAGGAATAACTACGGATAATAGCAATTCCAAAGTCTGATCTAATCCGATTCGATCACTTGAGGAAAGGAGAGGTTTCATATTATACGAGTATTATTTGGTTCCCCCTTCATTCTTAGGAATTTTTTGCTATAAGCATTACCGTTGAATAGAGCAGAGGTTCGATTTCAGTGGGATATTATATATTGAATTGAGGAGACGAGTCCCAATTTATCATAATAAGAATAGACCCAAGCTCTCCGTCCGTCGCTTTATTGAGGAGGGAGATCTCATCAATATCGGTAATCTCTTCATTGTTCTGTCTTTCATTTTTGTTCTTCTCGTGTGAATATCATGTCAAGGCATATGGACTTTTAGAGCTGGGATTCTCGTAAAAAATGAAATTCATGTTGCAGAGAAGTGCTATTTTTATGAATGACTATAGTATCCCCACTACGACTTTTCTCTATTGGGTTAAAGCTTTTTACAGAAATTTAATCAGAGGTTTGAAACTAGAAAATATATAAAAGGCACATTATTGATGAATAGGGATTAGAAGATTTTTATTCCGAAAAATTGGAGGACATAATCTTCCAAATCTTATCTGGAAACGGAAGGAGCATAATTCGTAAGCCATATGGACTCATAAATGTTTTAGAGGTTTGATCCTCCATTTATTGTAACAATCAAGTCATTTCTACCAATACTTTTTCTGGGTTTTTGGTTTTTAAGAATAAATTCAGGTTAGTTGTCATTGTCACTCGTCAATCAGCTGGACTACAGTAAAATACCGTTTATCTTGTGTTTTACAGCAGTTCAGTTTTACATCCTGTTTTTTCATCCTTTATTTGATAGATAAACCTCACATAGACCCGTCACAAGATTCTTTGTTAGTGCATCAGAGTTTCATATCTTAAAGTGGCCATCTGCACTTAATACACTCGGCCAGTTGTCTAACATTTATTAACTTCAGAAGTTTCAATATTTAAATGTTCCATTTACCTTAAGTTCACCTGTATCTCTTGTCAATAAAAAAATCCATTTAGCAGTAGCACCAGCTTAAAAACCTAATTTACACAAATATATACACAACCAATATTGAATGTATTTAAGTAGGATCGCATCTGTCTGTTTTTTTTTCACAAGCTTTTTGCATGCACAAGCCTTAAGAGCTAAGACTAGTTTTTGAGAGCTAAAAAAGCGTGTAAGCCTGAAATAATTCCCTTAGTGAGAATAAAAGCATATGAAATCTTGTACGTATACACAATGCTTAACGGCTTTCAGATCGCTAAAGCGGCTCATTCTCATTTCATTTTAGTAATTTACTCAACTCTCATGTCAAAAGTGACAATAGAGAAGGGTAATAAATCAGCTGTTGAAACGTTAAGATGATGAGGTGAACTGTAATTCTAAGGATTCTATGTTGTTTTTTCTTAAACATGTCTTCAGCCTTTTCCCCCTAAAGTCTTCATTTTTGGGAAAGGTCACTTTGCGTACTCTCTAGTTTCTCTGTAAGATGCAAGGCTTTTTTTATTAAAAAAACTGCCAAGTCTTCAGACATGGACATGGCACCATGACATGTTTTCTATTTCTATTCATATTTCATGTGAGCATGTTTCACGCTTGGCAAATACTCTATTGTGGATTTACATGAATTAGGGAGATACGAAGTACACACGCAATGAACAGAACATTTGAATATGTGTAGGCTGGGTTTTGTGAATCTGTCGAAAAATATGAATAATTTTGCTCTTCTCAAGTCTAGAGTCTTTAGCCAAAATTGTTTTCCCACGAAACCGAGAAAATTTGTCAACTTTAATTAGCCAACTTGCTCATGTATTCCACTTGAGTTTTATTTAAAAATGCTCTCAAAGATCTGCTAATAGCTAGAGAATTTCAAACTTTTAATTTAATGAATGATGACCGTATCATTTTCTAAATGATAAACTCTAGTACATGGATGACCCTCGGATAACATTCTTTTGTCTGCGTGCCAGCAATTAATTCTGAAGGACTCTCATAACTCATCTGCTTAATCGAGGCGTGTATGTCCTAGGTGGATTTTATTAATAAGACGAGCAACCCACGAGAGAGATAGAGAGAAACGCTCCGAACAAAATGACTCGTGCTCTTTTAATAAGCATTTTATTATTTCTTGTGAAGCGGTTAAAAGAGCTCTTAGCACAAGGGATACTACGAGCTCATCGTGTCCAACTCAATGATGTAGCTGAGGCGAGCCTTGAGGCCAAATTAGCATAGAACATCTAAGAATAGCTCTGCGTGTGCCGAGCCAATAAACATTAAATAACAAATGACAACAATGGGAAAAGTACAGAAAGTATTCAAATGTTTTTACGCTCCCTTTTTATTATTACTAGTTCTCTTGATGGGACGGCTCGTCCTATCCCAAAGTTCAGCTCTGTTCCTGGACAGTAGAATAATTCTTTTCTTGAGTGATGTTGAATGTGATGGTGTTTAATAACATTAGTTTCATTTTACTGACACTAGACTCAAGCCAAACTGCGTCATTAATCTAAAACCTGGATTTCAGATTGACTGGTGAATAAATGCAAAGTTGATTCTATGACCAGCTTTCATATCACTCGGTACGAACCACAGCTTACAACTTACAATGTTAACAGTTTTGAATTCATTATTCAGCAGAATGGAAAGCCAACGCCAGAGTATTATGTATTAAATCTCCTAAGCGTTTTTCTTGTCTGATTGAGATTGAAAATTAATCTGTACTGTATTTCTTGCCTGCATCCCCATGGATTAGTCCCTATCTTATATAGTTATAACATTATTATTGTAAAGTAATGATGATGAGGCTGATAATGATGATGATATGATGATACGATGATACGATGACCAAGAAGAAGACCATCGAATACAGCCGCACCTTCTTCTCACATTTTTTTAACATTCCTCTTTACTACATTTATTTCCTTAAGATGAACACGGACCACATAGATAGCTTCAGTTGCAAATTCAAAAGTTAAACATTTGATTTCTTGGGGCAAAATATTTGAGAGATGTAGAAAACGATTTGGAAGCAACATGTTCTGCAGTAGAATGCAATGAATCTAGTCAATTTTGATCATTGAATGATAGTGCACTGTATCGCATCTGCAACTGAATATTATAGACAATGATGTTCAAGGAGAATCCAGCCTTATTGAAGATTAGCTGATTTTTTGCATTGACTTTAAGCCTTGGGACTTACAGTAAATGATTTTTCTAGGAAGTGGCGTTTATCACAGATTAATCAGTGTTGTCTCAGTTTAATATGGAATGGAATTCATGGTAGACCTTATTAGAAGTGGATTTTGGAATGAACTCCAGTAGAGAGTCATTTTATAGAGTTGAGCTTAATTTAATTATATTGTCTTAAATGGGAGAATGACTTGGAGTTTTTGATAACTTTTGAAGGATTTCGCTTACCATTTTGGTAAGGATTCGGGGCTAAAGCTTTTTAAATACAAGATCAAATCAACAGGGGTTAGCAAATCGTTAACAGAGTATCACATCATATCACTTAGCATTGAGTAAGGATTGCATATATTATAGTTGGTAAAGGATGGTCAGAAAACTAGGAAATTCCGTTGATCCCCCCAACCGCAATCCTAGCTGCTTTGATCATCAGTAAATTGTAATTGTTGTAAAAACTTCAACCTAAAGGCTGAGCATCCAATCATGAATCCATTTTTTTCTCAAAACGATGGTTGCAGGCAATAGATTTTGAATTTCCAGAATCACTGCCAATTGCGTGTACAGTCAATTTAGTAGATCACTCATAAGTGATAAAGATTGCATGCTAGTCCCGAGACGATTCTCTTCACCTTTGGATGCTCTTCTATTCACCATATTTAGTATGAAATTAGGTAGATAATATTACAAATATTATGTTAATCATCTTACACCTATTATCCCAGTGGAACAAAAACTGTGTTATTGGTCAGACTCAATCTATAATCGGCAGCTTTGCCTTATGCTATTGGAAATCACGAAATCAGAACCTGGATGAGGAAATTTTCCCCTCCAGCCGAAGGCACACAGCGTTGTTGTATGCATCGCTGGGTTTTGTGATTTAGTTTCATTGTTGCATATCTGTTTAAAAATCTGAAATCAACTCATCATTAATTTCCAAGTTTCAACCTTGGATCAAATTTCCTTTGGAAATATTGTTCATCCAAGCAAACATGCAATAGAAAATACAAAGAGTACTGGCAACTCCAGGAGAGATGAGGTAGCAATAATCATCATTACAGCCCCTCATTCAGACCTATTATCATAATGACGGTAGTCAGAGATTTTTTGGATTTTTCTGAGCGACCCTTAAAGTTTCTCAGAGTAGCCTTTCACGCAATCCAAAACCAAAATTTATGTGATATGTAAGATGTTTCATAAGATGAGCTTGGTTTTTTGGTAAAAACTGTTGAGCAAAGAAGTTGGGAGCATATGGATGGGAGATGTGAACTAAGGATTTGCATGGATTGTAAAAATGTAGTTTTGACAGATTTACAACAGAATGGTACCACCATTGTTTCCGTTGTTCGTGGGTAAAAAAATGTTGTTTATGGTGACTTGAAATACAGAAGCCCGCATAATCAGTGGTGCTCTGGTGAAGTTCCTCTTCAGGACAATCAAAGATGCTTGTAGCTCATATGCAGGATAAAAAGGTACAACACAACTACACAATGCCCGTATTTTATTCCACGATTTGAGAACTAAGGGAAATATTACAAAATCGTTAGTCGTGATCATCGGTAGCTTTCCGTAATCAACCTGATTATTAGGAACATGAGTTACGTATTCTTGTACAAGTTGTTACCCAAAATTATTAGCCTGTAAAATTATACGGATTTTTAATCAACGTAGTATTCTATTTTTGAAGGTGATTTGGTCGTTATTTATTTATGCCTTGATCGGTTCAAAACCCTTCATTATGCATACTTTATAACCCCTTACAGTGCATAGAAACGGATCGGATTGTAATTCAATCTAAAATAACGAGGGATGATGTAACATGGGCTTTTTCATCTACCTCCTCTGAAAAAATACTACTACTATTATTATCTTTTCTAAATCCTCATACTTTCGATAGATTGAATTGATGAGGTTCCTTCGTTGCATGTTGAAATTGATTAAAAAATATATATACTTATCCGTCACCCCGTCATCAACCTTGTTTTGTTGTACACTGGGGATTTAATTTTGCAATCAGTATTCTTGAGGATGCTGCATCGCTGACAAAGGCGGCCGATGGAGGTGGGTTAATGAGAAGAAGAACTGCACTGGGGTTGTCCAGTTATCAAAACATCGCAAATGTGGATTTGTGCTGTCCAATATTATAGAGTGGAGAAAGATATATGTTGGTATGTGGTATCGATTTACTTAGAGTGTAGCCCAAGAACTGGTTACACCTGCCAGAAGCGCTATATTCTTGCCAAAGAAATTTTTCAACAACTTCAAGTAGGCTCATAATTCTGTAGTTTACGAGAAGATTTTGAGATCGACATTTAATTGATGGGGAAACATTAGGGAGGAAAGTCTTTTTAAATGCAAGTACATAATTTAAAAGTTACAAGGATTGGATTTCCTTTATGTTTCTGCATTAGTAATGCCCTAAACCGATGTGACAATTTCGCAAGTCTTTAAAACCTTTGAATTTAAAATCAACTATCAACACTATCTAAAATCTAAGATAAGATCAAAGATAAGTAACATACGACATACGTAAATATAAATATGTTTTTTGCTTCATTTTATGGTTATTGTCTACTCTTCCCCATCAAGTCATCTTTATACAGAACATAAAATGTTTAAATCTTGTACAAATTGCTCTATTAATGTCATTCTGAGCTTGATTTGCATACTCATACTCCGTCCTCTTGTGAGTATCTTGTATTTGCATATCTTACAGCAAAGAACTACACAACAAGTTCAAGGGAATACCTCGAACGACTTGACCTTTCCGCTTGTTAATTAGAGTGAGGTATTGGTGTACAGAAATTTGCAACTTTGCAAATGCATTTACCAGCCAATCTATTCCATACCATGATATCATGAAAGTAAGAAAACAGAGACCCATCCACAACTATTCCAGCAATTCTTCAAGGAGAAATGCAATAAACTAAGGTGTGGCTGGTTGGATTAAAAAAATACTAGAATCAAGATGCCCTAAACAGCTGAAGCTCTTAGTGTGGGAAAAAAATTGCCATAGGACTTTCGATCATGGAAATATACCAGATTACTAACACTGCTCGCTAAACTATACTAAAGCATTATCAAATCAAACATTAAGTTAGGCTGGGGACGCAAAAAATCCTTAGAAGCTCTTAATGCCGTCTTAATTGCAAAATACTTTTCCCAAGCTAAGTACAACCAGTCCTCCTGTCACTAAAACTACCTAATGAGAAGTTAATATACGACAGTGTGAATGAATGGGGAGAAATGAACTGCTGTACTATCGTGGCCGTATGTTTTAACAATTACAAGAATCTTAGAGATAAACACTCGACTAATATCGTGTTCAGTTGTCCACCACTGAAAAGTCAGTAGATACAGTAGTGGGAGATAGTATTCAAGAGTGACTCGGTCGTTTATATAGTTTGAGCAAGAATCCCGCATGCATGGGACCTTGGGAAGATGAGGTGGAAGGGAAACTGTCATTCGTTGTGGTTATTTCATTCTAAAAGTCTAATGATTTACGGATTTAATAGTTTCTTCATAGTAAGCAATAATCTTCATTCATTCCTTTGACTCATTCATTTACAAATGTGTTGGAGAGATAGATGAACATGAACCACCCCTTCATTCTTTAGCTTATGAAGAAGAGTGACTTCATCCTCTATTGTGGTGCAGTGTTGTAATGTAATAGAATTTTTCTACGGATAATTTATTGCACTTTCGGATATTATATTATGAAATTATAAACGGTATAAGAGAGGAGGAGGAAGAAATTGAATAATATTTTACATCCTAGCATTTTACATATATCTGTAGTATGGCATTTCATCTTCATCCAACAGCTACAAGCTACAACTACCATACCACCACCACCTCTGGCTTCTTCATAGGCAAATCGCAAATCAACGGAATGCACATTCTAGACACAAGTTATGTATTCGTGGCCCAATGGGGAACAAAATGATTGAGCAGAAATCAAGTTTTAAAAAGCCTGGGATTCATTGTATAGTAGGAGAGATCATAATCCGCGCAAAATTATGTCCAGAAGAAATTGTAATATAAAATTGAGTTTTGAAAGTAGTTTTAAAATTTCCCATGAAAAATGAATCGTAAAATATTTTTAAATCTACGGATAATAGACCCCTAGAGGAAATGTAAGTGTAAAATTAAATGATTAAAGCTCTATATGGCCAAATATTCTACGCTTATTTGACAAAAGCATTCCGAGGATTTCTCCCGAGCTCTAATTCCCTTTGATGATTACGAATGAATATGAGTGAGGAGGAGGGTGTCATTTTCATTGCCGACTGGAGCTATTGTGGCCTAACGCCTAAACAATTCATGGGATCAAAAAGACGAGACACAATAAAAGCAATAATAATGATTTAATATAACATATCCATCCGCCGAAACACGTTAGTTGATCACTCTCATCTGCAGTATATCCTCCCTTTGTTAACACCACTCTATGAAACTGTGTCGTAGGGAACCGCTGGCATAGGATTTTGGGTAGAGAACTTCTTACAATATAAACACACAACCGGGAAACGTATAGATAAAAGTGCACTTGACTTCGACATGCAGCGGTACGAATTAAGTTAAGCCTCTTTGGTATGTGGGCATCCGGTCCCCCTCTGCTATCCCGAGCCTGGTATTAGTACCCTGGTGCTTTATTAACTTTCCACCAAAAGTTGGAATTCTCTGTTCCCAGAGAAGGTACGAGTACATCATTAGATTACGTTATATTATTATCATACTCAGTGTCCAAGTTCACTATATTTTATTGAAATGAACATTTATGGGAGAAAGGACCTCATCACCATCACAGGGTTACAAAGTGGACACTGTGGTGTTGGATACTATAAATATAAGCGAGTGAGATTATTATAAATCCTTGTGTATGTAGTACATTGCTCTTGCTTTTTGTTCAAAGTCTTACCTACCAGCTAGAATATTATTTTTCTACGTTTCCCATCAAGTAATTTTCCCTTTTATTTTACTAAAAATAAACTTCTATATATGGAATAATGTTTGGATAAACAAGCTACAGGGTATGCCAAGTTGATTGGGTCAATCGTCCACCATGTGCTGTAAAAGTATTACGAGCTATTTTGGCCGTAAATTTAGTGTGCAATACGCATGGATGGTGCTTGCTAATAAACTCTTATCAAGTGACATGTTTTAGTCAGGTGTTAGCTTGCATATGACAAAAGTTTCCAGTTCAAATCCCTGAACGCCACTGCTTCACTCAACTCGGCCTCTCTCTTTCTCTCTGATCAAGGTGAAAGCATAAAATTTTGACTCGTAGTGGTAAGTGTCCCAAGGGGGTCACAAAAGTCCGAGGAAAAGTATAGATAGTGGTCACTAAAATCCCACCCTGGAATACATTGGCCGTTCAATGAGTGTAGCCAGGGAATTTAGGAGAGATACAGTTTTCCGGCTCCATAGATCAGCCAGGCCTCTAGGATAGGACCTGAGGAGCAACTTTTCTACAAATTACACACTTTTCAAAGAATTTAGTTTACAACTTTGCCCTTTAGCCATGTCGGCCTAGCCAGCTTGACTCCTCTTCTAGCTTAGCCCTGACAATTGATAGACATGGCAGGCAGGGAAGCAGGTATCTATCAAAAAATGTGAAGGACATAAAAAACCCTACCAGTCGAGTCCAGCAGTCCAGTGATCTATGAGAGTATCGTAAATTTTTAAGCGAGAAAGTCCAAGCACCCCAAAAACTCACTTGTCCACCTTGTAACCATCGCTATCACATGCATTTACAAAAGGGCAGAAGTGTCCAACTAGAGTTGAGCCTCAGTTTTATGTTATGTCTCGTCATTATTATCATTCGCACCGCTGGAGAAAAAATACACAAGTGGTCGTTGTTTGGAGTCAATTTACTTCTGAATCTTCTTGCATGCCAAATAAGCGTTTAAATGGGAAACGTGACGAGGTGTCGACGTTATATTAACCCTTTTCCCAAGAGATTTGCACTTTTATTTCCACTTGACCATCCCTTCAAGTTGGACTTGGTCAAATATTCCTCCCGACTCAAGTAGAAGTCTCAGTGCGTATAGATGTGTATTGGTCGTTATCTTGAAACTTGTAATACTCTGGACTATTTGGTTGGGAACTTTTATTTTCAAACATTAGATAAAAAATTCGAAGGACTCTAGGTTGTAAATAAGCTACTGTCTTACTTAAAGAAATTGCAATTTAATCTTTATCGAGTATCTCAATTCTAGAATTGGAGATAAGTAATGTAATGCAGGAACGGTTGGACGTTGGTCAGTATGTAATTTACATAAACTCAACATCTTTTTCATCCAAGCTCGGACATTTACGTCTCCAATTTTAATAAAACTTGTCGGGACATAAAATAAATACAGTGAAATGGAATTTCTCCGTCCGATTTCCTCAATAAAGGGTAAAATAATATTCATCCCGGTTGAGCTTAGTAAGTTATACGTACTATGTGCAACTACTTGAGTCACCCTTCTCCCCTACCGATTTATAAAAGATAGCCTCCTACCCTGCCTCTGCCCTTTAGTTACAACTTATGGCCAGTTTTATGTGAAGGGAGCATAGGGCTATTTTAATGTGATAATCGATTATGCTAATTTTTCATATGGTCAACTCAATCCTCATCTGATCAGTGGCAGGAGAGAGCTGATGCAGAAGTGTAGCACACAGTTGGGGACGACCATATTTGATCGTTTGAAGGTTTGAGATACGGCACTTTTCTTGCCGATTGGTCATCCCTTATTGTTCTTATGTAAAGGCAAGTGTGGAGGAGGAATCCCTGGGACGACCATAATGGCATGACCATTATGTCAATATGCAGTGAGGGAGACATGCATTTTAAATTGTAATCCAATGTTTCAATCATTCAATATCATACTCATATATTTCAGCCAACGTCCAGACATGTAAAGTGAAGAAAAATTGCTTTGGAGAATAATATGAGTGAAGACAGGGAACAAAAGCGGATCTCAAAGTGGCAAAATAAATCAATGATGTTATGGTCACAGTTTTGTCCAATTGTGGTTACCCTTCGGTTGGACGTAATAATAATGGTTGTTTTGACTGCATAGCTTCAGCAATATATTCGAATTAGACTGTTCGGCCTCGGAGTGGGCAAAAATATTAAAACTTTTGGGGGATTTACTACAGCAGCCTTAATGCTTTTTTTGGGGGATGGTTGATCCTAATGGATATTCGATCGTATTTATATTATAAAAGTTTAGATCAGGGAGGAAAGGCTGGACTGGACATAGTAGAGGTCTCATCAATTAGTCAGAGATCGGGCGACATAAGGCTGATTTATCCAGGAGAGACCCCACACGAAGATTTATGATTGATTCACCCAATAGATTGAGATATGAAACTTTCAATTTCCAGAGGTGGACGTAATGGGTTTGGAATGTATTGAATATTCCATTACAGATACAAGAGGTCGAACTAGATATCGGCAATTACTTAAGAACCCGGTTTGGACTGTTTGGAGTGATTTTTAAACACAAATTATTCTTCTAGTACGATAAATATTTATTAAATTAGAAATTCTAAACTTGACTGAGGAACCGCCTACTAAAAGATATGGCATTCCCCAGTACACTGTGGCCCATAGAATATTAGTCATAAGAATTTATGATCAGTTCGTTTTTTTTTGTTTCCGACTAATAAGAGTAGAGAGTTCAATGACTTGACCCATGGGATGATTGTGTTGGCCTTATTTGGCAATGTTTTCCGATTCGAGACTGACAACGTCAATTATCTTAAATGCCACCAATTGATGAAGAGTGGCAGATTCGGCTAGCAGCCAATGAGAAATTAATAGAATATTTTAGTCATTGCAGCTAAATCTTGAGTAGTACCAAATGATTTGAAGCTCTTCTCGTTTTTCATAAAAATCCGCTGGATTTAGGGCATTAAATCCACTTTATTAAACTCTCAAGCTTTAAAAGTCTTCACAACTCAAAATTTACTTTTTTAGGGGACAGTGGATTTTGAAAGAAATAAAAAGAGTTCTTTCATTCGATTCCCCGCAAGATATCCGAAAAAAGGGGAGAGCAATGCAATAGGGTAGGGTGAACTTGGATTTGAGTTGATGGAGTCATTCGATATTCTATTTCGTTTTATTTTATTTGACAGACCTTGACTCTACTTTACCATAAAGTGGGGAATTTCCTTGATCCAATCCCAGGGTGTCAAAAGTCGGCTTTCTTTCTTGTGGTTCTGACTTGGGATTAAAGGGAGTTGTGGATTTTTCAGCAATGTTGACTGCAATAGAATTCCATTTCTCATCTAATGCATTTCTTGGCAAAAGTGAGGAAAGCTATGAATTTATTTATGAGATGAATTTTAAAGCAGTTTTGTCTTTGGTGTTACAATATTTTATTTATTAGACCACAACTCAAAAGCCATTCATATTCCAGATTTCTGCGGATTCTTTATTTCCACCAATATTTGAAACCAAGAAACTTCTAGAGGTATTTGGGAAAGCTTGCATCCCTCAGCTGCATTTATTCAACGCGTACTCCTGCAGAGTAAAAAGGGAAAGTAATTCCTCCTCTCCCCTATTAAACATTAGGAGCTTAAAAGCTAAAGCGGATTTGTTCTCAGGGCTGCATGTGGTCTGTATTTTTAAGTGTGAAGTCAAGCAACTTCTAGTAGTGGCATATAAAATAGTCGCGGTTTGAGCTTGAAAATGGATTGAGAAAAGTAAATCTTGTTTGAAAATTAAAGCTTTCCTTTAAAAACTATTTGGTTTATGGAGGATCCGGGGTTCTTGAATTGGCTTAACTCTGAGCATATTTAACATTCAACTATGATTGTATTTTTCTTTGAGGTTTAGCTTGTGATGATACATTTGTCCCTAGGGATTTAACGAACCCCTTACCCCTAGCTAATAGCTATACATGTATTCGTGCTTGATAGTATTAACGAGAACTCTCTCCGATACAGGGATAATATTTTTGAATTGCTAGGGATCATAAGGATTGCCATTGAAGTAATATTTATATGAATACATTACCATGTTGATGCTGGAAAGAGATTTATATTTTCCATGAATTTATTTTTCCAGTTTCCCCTGATTTAAGGTAGCAATACGTCAGTAAGAGTGAGTGGGCTTTTGTTCTGATAAAGCAAACCAAGTGTTCAATGCTATATTTTATGACGTGGGGGACAACTTTTGACTACATTTGAACTCAAAGGACTTTAAATCATCTTAGAAGTAAAATCAGTTAAAAAATTTACATAAAATAAGAACAATATGGTGCCCTTTTTTGTGATTGATAAGCTCCAATCTCGCTACACAATTCAGCGGAAATATCAGCAATAGGCCCTTAAGAACTTTTAGCATGCTTATTCTTTTCGTCGTAAAAGAATAAAATTACCCATTGAATAAAAAGTTCCATTTGCTAGATGAAGTTTACTAAATTCACGCCTTTCCTCCTTGAGTTATTTATTTCTCGCATTAATTAGCAGCTCGTATAACTCAAGCTGTTACAACCTCCACTCCTCTAAATGCTTCATGATTCTAGAGCTAAAACCTCCTCGTAGATGATATCCTCGTATATGTTAAGCTCAAAGAATTGATTGGGACCTATTTTATTAAGCAAATTAAATTCACGATCAGCTCTGAAGAAACAAAAAAAAACTAGTAGAGAAAGCAAAAAGAATTCCAAGTTGCAGTCAGATGAGAGAGAGAGAGTAATTTTTTCTTTTAATTGCACCCTATCAGCAGAGAGGGCTGGGGTTCATAATTCAAGTCTTAATCAAATTAAAAATGTGTATAGCCCTCTTAATTAAATTCACCCTTCTCTCGTAGGCAAGGGAAAAATCATGAAGTGCCAAAAGCTAATTTCCAAGATATTACTCCATTCAATTGGATTAGTACTTCATGAATTTGCCTAGCTCAAACTTTTGTTTCTCTAGGACGTAGTTTTTATTCGATCAGTTGTGCAACTTTATAACTGTAACGTGACTCCGAATCTTGAATACAAAAGATGTCTAGCATATTAAAACTTGAGTAAATAGAATCAGCTCTAGTTTGGGTTGAACATTTAATTTTTTTTTCAAGAATGGGTAAAGGCGTTATTTTCACGCGTCGTTCGTGCCATGTCGTGCATTACAATTGCAATTAAGTCCGATACATTAAACTTGGAAGGAATAAGTGCTCAGATCAAGTCCAGAATACTTAATAAGACCCTTGTCGATTGAACTATTTTTTTCTCTCTAAATCTCAAAGCAAGGTGTATGTTGTAAGTGTATTTTAAAATTGTATTAAGTGCCAATTTACATTTTTAAATGCTTTAGTGTGTCAAAGGGTGGCTCATTTTGTTGAGGGACTCGGGCCCTGTTATTGTTTTTAAAATCAGACTACAGCGGAGGGATAGGCTTGTAAACTTTCTTGGGACATTTAAGGCTAACTTTGGGAATGTTTTTTGTTTTTATAAATCACATCTAGAGATATTACCAAACTGGTTTGATAGCAGAGGAGGTTCTTATTGTTATATGTTGATACAAAAGTTCTGTTTAAAATCTAAAGGTTCAATAGGTCTTCATTGTTAAAATTCAAACGTAAGCCTATGTGTATGTCGGTATGGATAAAGCTCCCAATGAAAATGTCAAAATACGATGAGAGCATATTGATGGCTATTTCATTTTTTTTCATCTGAGTTTACCCCACCACAAGTTAACACCCGTAGTAACGCCCATGCAATGTAATTCTAGATGCTGTAATTATTCTCCATCAACCCGCACCTCGGTATGAAGTTTATTACCGGAGTATTATTTTTTATAGGATCTAGGCTGGTCTTTAAAAAATGTGAGTTGAAAAGGGTAAGGGCAGGAGAACGGGAGGAAAGGCTTAAACTCGGTCATTTGAATGCAGTCAATGACTTTTAATTAGAGACCGATTACACTTTTTTTTTTCTATTCATTTCATGGATGAATTGTAGAAACGCACTTAATTAAAAAAGACTGTACTCCATTCATTTACAATAAATTAGAGCCAAAGGCTCTGTTCTATACTTTTTGTGTTTATATTTGCATTTTTAGAATTTTTTCGAACTGTAAAATTTCAATTTTTTCCTAGAACATTTTGTTCAGAGAAAAGTTACAAGAAATGGTTTCTTATGCACCCAGTTTTACGAGATAAAACATTTATGGTTGATTGTAATAATTAAATAATCCTAGTAAATCTGGATGCCCAATTAAAAAATATTTTACAAATGAAAGGAAAGTTCAGGGTGTCCAAATATGCTATGGTCTAATTGCATCAAATATTCTAATTTATTATTCGATCGAAGATTTAAGGATACAAATGTTTTGAAACTGGTTTAGCAAGAATCGAAATAATTGAGTTAATTGAGTGCTATAGGCAATTGGAATCCTTTGTTCGTTAAAAATGGAAGGGAAATATAAATGGTGATTCTCCTGATGGTACAATGAAAATTATTGAGACTTACCTCAAGATTTATGGATTAAAAATGTTCATAAAGAATATTTGCATCAACAATCAGCTCCTTGTTTTAGTTTTATGGAATAATAGGACGGACTGCTCACATGTGGGGATTGTTAGATGAGACTTATAAGTACAAACTTCAATTTGTTGCCCTCAATTGCTTTGCATATCCGTAAATGAATTATTAACTTGGGAAATTTGCAAAACTAAAGTTTATTGTGACAAGGTCGATTGTTTTAGCTTTAAGACTCAGATATTGTCTGGATTGTACTTTGGCAGATAACATCTGCGTGTAAATGTTTTTGAAAAATGCTCTACCTCTCTTATTTGATATGAAATACTATTTACGTATACATAGGAAGTACAGACATGTCTAAAGAAAAGCAATATGTTCGGGTAAGATTTTATTGCAACTAGTTTAAAAAATAGCTTAATCGAAAGATTGAAAAATCAGAAACAATCAAATAAAAGTTTTTTAAACCGGTAGGAATGATAAAACTGTCACATTTGACATCTCAACCAAACACACGGAGACTTCTTGTCTTCGATTGTCAGAGCCGATGACTGTCTCTTTAATAGCTTAAAATTTAGATGGGAACTGCTGGTGACTGAGACTTTGCAGAAGTTACAAGATTGTCCATGTAGAGAAGGCCGTGTCAGACTTTTAATACAGATGATGCCTTGTTCCCATCATTTTGGAATGGTTAGACCTGTAGGAATTACATAGGATAGTAATTGCACCTGAGATATTGGTAAAGCAAGTCTCCCTTGCTACCTGTGAGCTGCACAGCTATTTCAAATTGAATGTCCAAGCCCACAAAAGCCAAGTGGATTTGGTTAGGTGGTCATAAAAATAAAACTCGCCACTGGAGTTTCATTGCTGGTAGTTCATTTGAGCCGAACAAAGACTTTTTAATCGCTCTTGGAGTAATTTGTTTATTAGTTTTGACATTTGTAATTGAGAGATTCTCTTGTGGGGATAAAAACGTTTGATTTTTATTACGAACTGGAATTATTCCTATTGTCTGCCATGGAGGAGCAAATAGGAATGAGTTTTATGGTATCTCCTTGCTGTGACAGAGACGCAGTTAGAAAAAGGACTGCGTAATTTACAACTAACCACAGAGGATTACTTACTCAAATCTTGTGTCATGGATTAAATCCATCGACAACCTGGTTCTGGTTTTGCTCAATCAATTATTGTCAACTTGGAGGGGATTGACAGTGACAGGGAATTTAAATTGATGTTTTAATGGTTTGACGTCTCGCTGGGCTTGTTTTTGCTCGAACAATAAGTTCGGGTTGTAAGTTATGTTGTGATTTGAGAACGACTACCAACCACATTGTTCTTATAGATTTGTAAAGTTATTGGCGTTACTAAATGTTCCCTTCCATGTTGCATTCTTTTGTGAAATCTCCGTCAAATTAAAAATCACCTTTGAGGTTTTAGCATCTGGTTTTGGATTGGAGAAAATATACAAAGCCCAAATGTTCAAAACAGTAAGATTTAAGATTTAGTAGCCCAGTAGCTCAAATCACTAGAAACTAATAGCAATCAACCATTTTTCTCAGGCCCTTATATTGGCTTCTGAAAGTTGCGTTGAGTGTCCGCCTTTAAGGAGAAAGGTCAAATTATTTTATGTATTTTAAACACACTTGAAGTGTTCATTAAAAAGACCTGGTTTTTTTCAACTCAAGCCACTAGTGACTAGTGACACTTACTTGGCTTCCCGAAATTAATGTAGAACATTGAGGGTTTGGATATTTCTATGGTTTATGAATATGGCAAACCATAAATCATGAATTCGACATTTTAAACATTCAAAGCTGATTTGCGATCTTACACCCAGTAATTGGAAACAACTGGTTTACTCTCGATTAAAATAACTAAAACCAATCACTTGATAGTAAGACCACAAGTGCGTGAAACATAATAGAATAATTACCAGCAGCAGCTTGTCTTATGATGTATCTTAGCCTTAGCCGCAAGGATCTAGTTCTTGTGAAATCTCATGTGCCAAAAAAATTTCCGACACATAGTGAAATCTGAATTAACACTAGAAAATCGTTCATATGCAAATCTCTGTTCCCATCAATCAATCAGAGTGGGAATGGAATGGTAGTAATCCAGTTAGAAGCGAGCAGGATTTGTTATTAAAACGGCTTCAACTAAAAGAAGTTATGAGATGGTCTTTTTTAAATGAAGAAGTCTTGGATTAGTAATTGATTTATCTACAGCTCCTCGAAGGATATAGACTGCAGTTTAGCCGATAAATGATCTCTTCAAAATTCCTGCTCCTTTAGTGCCATTAACTGTACTTTTCTTTTCGCAATTCAAAATTATGGTTTGAAGGCATGTTTTGATGATTTATGCTGCTTTGGATATCAAAATCAGGGGTAGTTTGAGTTTCTAGTAGGCTCCTCTAGACTCTAGACATCAATTGGTAAATTGCTTTGGACTCCGTAAAGTAGTTAAACCCTTTTACATGCTTATCTCACATCGTTTGATTTTTTTAAAACATAGTGAGATAGTGTCTAGGTTGTCCTGATCTTGTTTTCAGAACGATTTGCATTCTTTCGCACGAATTGAATTGGCAAAAACATTCAAACATGTTCAATGTTAGGAAAGTACCCCAACATTGATCTTCTGCCTAAAGCAAGCCAATTTTCCCACATGCATAGTTGTACTAATATTTAGCTCTTTGATCTGTTTTAATTATTTTTTACATTTTTATTTACAGACAAAGTTACGAGCACTCTCAGAGATTTCAACCCACATCTATAGCAATGCCGTAAGTTTGAAAAGAATTTTGTACTTTCTTGTTTTTTATTTTGCACAATTCATTTCGCTTCAAATTGCCTCAGCCAAACACAAGCGACAAAGATACAATCTTACTAAAGTATTGAGTGTGAGACTCTTATGTTTTTTAATTCAAACAAGAACTGAATTCATTTCCCCAAAGGTTCTTCTATTACCACAAAGTAAAAGCATCTTTGCTGTGTAAACTTGGAATCAAATGTGATCTGTAATTTACATATTAACGAGGTGATGATGAATAAGCAAGCAAATCCCTCAAGCCTTCCTCATCTTTTCAGACACCAACAGCAACCAAAATGCACATCATCTCAATTTTTGACTGATTAGATTATCCCCACGTGGGATGAGGATGTTATCTATCCACATCCACCGAGTGGTATATTACTAATATTACAAATCAAAGAACATATTTATTACATGAATTCATCAAAGAAATGAGAATCGGGAAAGTGAGAAACTGGAAAGAGCCGTGAAGGGTGAATTTGATTTGATTTCTTGACATGTCTGTCGGCCTTTAACAAAAACTGATAACCCACCAGATCCCTCCATCTCCATGCGTCTCGTCATATTTCCAAAGGATGGCTTCACGCCTTTTTTATGTTTTGATAAAATGTGTAATCGTATGATGTGCCTTATGACATTCTACTGTGGATCTTATTATTCGATTATTTTACTCCTGCAAAGAGAGGGAAGCAGCTAGAGGAGAATATGTAGGGGGAAGATGAAGTGATTTGAATAGGATAATAAGTTACTTGTTAGCCAAAAGCATAATAAAATACTTATGATTTGCATATTAAAGAATATGTTGGCTTTTTTAGAAAGCTCAGGGTGACTTTTCTCCTCCTCTCGTATGAACAGAGAGACGATGAGGAGATCTCTTCCAAATTCTAAGTTCCTTGTCCCTACAAGTGCTCCAGAATACAAGCACCCTGGATGAATTATAAGATCTTCCGGAAACTAGCTTTTTAGCCTAGGTTCAACAGAGGGGAAGGTTTTGTAAGAATTATAAATCAAAAAGGCTTTGTTAGACAAGCCGACTGGGAGAAAAATGACTGACTCTAGTCTGTTGAGCTGGAGAGACTGAACGAAGCCCCAACCGCATTGGAAACCCAGTGCTGGGGCTTCTTGAGCAATATGGGATTATGATTATGAATGCATAAAAAACTCTTCTGTTTCTCCGGCTGGGGGGCACAATTTCTTCAAGATTAATGAGCCTCAGCCCACCCCTTCGTTTGCTTTTTTATTGCATCAAGCGATACTACAGATATCCACAGGTTTGTTTAAAACCCTATCCAATCGTCAGACTAATTTTACGTCTAGTTTTCGGGCAACGAAATTTCTAAAAAAAATTGCAGATCATCCCATTGTCATTCTTAATAAACTCTCTACTGTCTAACAAACCGGGAGTTTATTGGAATCGTTCATGATTGCTACACCATGGGAGACCTATCCCTAAAATTCACATGGTTTTCTCAGAATCCTGACTCGACATCATACCTCAAAATCATTTTGATAACAGTTCATAGAACATGGCAGTATACATAACCCCTATATAATAAAAATAGGGCCACCTCTTCTATTATTTTCGTATCTGAACAAATACACAATGCTATATGATATTCTTTTTAAATGGTAGCTGTTATAGCTGTCAGCCCACTCGCCAAATTTTAATCAGTCACGTCAAAAGTAGCCAAGTGGAGTGAGCAGAAGCTTGTGATTATTTCGATAGCATCGTGGATAGTTTTTGATACAACGGGATATTTGATTTGATACGATACCTGAGTCCCTATTGACTATTACCTACCTCGTTGTTTTGATTTCTCAACCTCCTGATGATTTATTGGATTTGATAAGTGTGTAATTTAAATCTAGCCGTCTTTCTTTAAATTACTAACTGCTCTAGTATTTTTAGATGCTCGCAGGACAAGACCCACCATATGTAGGCAATTACGCTCGCATCTAGACTTTTAATAAATATGAAGTATGCTTATTTAGTACCAAGTAGCTCTTTTGCCTAGTCATCAATTCGATCAATTTATGCATAGCTCGTTTAACTGCATTCCTCCAAAGGGTTGGGTACGAGTGTACGAGGGCCGTAAAACGGGTGTCATGTGGACATGTCAGGTACCTACTTAGTGTAGATCACTTATGAGCAGTAGAATGCAAGAGGGTTGTTGTTGATCATTAGAAATTTTGCAATTTCCATTCTTATTTTGATACATAGGTAATTCTAAAAGCTTCAAGTGGAGCATCCGGTTAGTGACACTATTTCATTTAAATGATACAATTATGAATTAGAAAATTTTGAGGGTAAAAAAATCTGTGGAAAAGTTGTGTGAAAGGTAAACAACCCCATTCTCAGCTGGAAGTCCCAATAAGACTTTTTAGCAGGCAATGCAATAACCGAAGCTAATGGGCTATAATATTTTGAAAAGCTCGTTTGTCGTCATCATCATCATCATAATATCCTATAGGTTTAGCAACACATACTCAAGTCAACAGAACAATCATTTCTTTTGTACGTGCCTCCTCCTTTCAAGGTTTAGTTGTGCATTTTGCACACAGTAGTTTTTTTTATTCTTTGGTACTACTGCTGAGTCTGACAAGTAGTTTTGTACTTTGGTACTACATGGATGTTAAAGTTGTTAGTTAGTATGCTCCCTATGTCATGGACTCAAGTTTGTTGTCCTAACCGAACCCAAAACTTCTTCTGAAAAGCAGTCTGTACAACACTACAACATTTTCTGTGTCATGGCATGCCCTTGCCATTTGCACGTATACAGGTCTGCTTTGCTTACTAATAAACGAACTCTTCGATGGAGAAAAAACACAGAAAAAAATACCGAATTCGGATTCTGTTCAGGATGAGCAGCCGTAGACAGAAAACATTATGTGCCCCACAGAACTTGTTGCATAATAGAACCAAGTGAAAGACCTTTCCACAGTCGTACGAAGTTTGCTCGTCTTTCTCTTCAAAAGCTTTCATCCTCGATCTTGATACTGCGGACAAGTAGTAGTTACCCGGGTATCTGGATATCTTTGGGTTGGGTTCCGATAGAGCTTTTTCTTGGTTCTGAGGGCTAATATTTTACCCGGGTATCTTATACAAAGGGTGGTTCAGAAATGAGAGGGACCTAGCGGAAGTCCGGATGCAACTTCGGGCTTTTCAGTTCTTTCTTGGACCTCCGTCTAGAGCTGATGCTTGACTTCATCTGATTCGGAGTTTTCGGAAGCTCACTATGAACTTGCCAGTTATTCAGAATCATGCACTGCTACGAGGGTGGCTTTTCACATCAAAAAAGCTCGCTTCTAATTTATCAAGCAAGTTGAAAAAAAGTAGGTTTGGCCCGTGTTGAAATGTAAAAAAAAGTTAAAATTCCTTGATATCTTTTAATTAATTATCATTACAAGTTTAATGAGTTAAACAAACACGAGAACATTACAACTTGTCATCAATATTTTTATAGAATATACATTTACGCCTTTACGACTCTCTTGGCTGATAAATATTGCAATTAACATGAACACACCTATATATTAGATTGTCATTTGTCAGCAAACACAAGATTTAGGACAGGGGCTAGCAACTCCTTGCATTCATTCATAAGTCTCGAGCTTTAGAATTTACACAGACAACAATCCTCACCCCTCCATTCGTTCAGGCCTTAGCATTATTCACGCAATAATTAACAATGCAATCAAAATGATATAAATGCGTATTTATTATTCATATATTTGTAAACAACGAGGGACCAAGTTGTATTATGTGTACAGTAATAAAATAAATAACACGTCTTTTTGAGTGACATCCTTTTGTCAAATAAAATCCTCAGCACACACAACCTATTGACGATGTGGTATTATCCAGTGCCACATACCATCCAAGTGAAATACTACACTCCTGTCCACACAATGTTACAACTTTCAAGAAGCTAATACAAACACGAAAGATATTACTAGCCATACAAACGATATATGAGCACATTTAAAGTAAATATCCTCACAAGAGTAAATTGTATTGTGCAATAAGAGAGTTGAGAGAGGGAAAGTCCCAGCAATTGTCACTTGGTCATTAATTCTCCTTTATTTGACTGGAAGTGTCAATAGGTGATTCGATGGGATGTGTAATCTTTTCCATTATTCTCGTCTTTATTCATTTTCTTATACACGGGGCAGGGCTTCAGCCCTTGAATTCATTAAACCACCCCTACACCCTTCAGAGGATTTTTTTTTTCTCCGAGTCATCCAGTCATTACTGGGTTCATCCAGCAGATTCCATCTCTCTTTAAATAGAACTTGTGCCAAGTGATTCTGGTGGATGTTAACTTTTTCTTCTTGCAATAGCAAATACACACTTTTGAGAACAGTAATCCATAAAATGATCTTCTCTCTGTGTAAATAAAACAAATAAGAAGTAGCCTTTGATTGAGTTGTAGCTTTTTGAGTATTATTAGCTATTCTCTTTTCATGTTTTGTTCAAGTTGGAACTGTACACCCCATAATAATTTACTAGAGCAGCTGGACTCAGCTCTCCACGTTGTTGAATGTACTCTTATGATACTACTTACTTAACTCACCCCAGGTTACGTGATCCGGTCCCAATTTCAACTCAAGTGACAGCTAACTGTTGACTGTAAACAAACGACCATTAACTGTCAGAATACCAAATCTCAAATAACAACAAAAGATTCATGAACGACGTAGTCCGTTCTTTGTCCACTCACCAACACAAATACACAATAAAAAAAAGGAAGAATCATCTTCACCTTATTCAAGGGAGAAATAATATATTGGATCCATCCATGAAAGAGAGATGAGGGTGACTTAAATAATCCTGGACACGCACTGTAGATAAAAGCAAATGACTGTACACAGGGGTTGCATTAGTTGAGGATTTGGATTTATAAGACTGAATGTATAAAGACCCGTGTTATTCCTACTTCTTTATTTAATGACAGAGTTGATACGGGATTTCTCCGTACATTCTATTCTATAATAATAAACTTATACGGAGAACATCAGCCTCATCTGTCATTCACTCTCTCATTCCTTTAGAGAGCTTGTAACTTTAAAGACCAATTTCCAACTGAAGAAAATCATTTTTCAAACTGACACGTTTTATACTTTCCCTTATTAAGCCCCACTACACTCCAATAGTATCAAACATCCCAATCTAGCTAACAAGCTTGGAATAAAATTCCTCGTCGCTTTATATAACTTGCAGCCCTGTGAAGAGTCACAGGATGAAATTGAACATATTAGACTCGGAAAGTTTGAAAAATTCCAAGCCCGAGAGGGAAAGGGTTTTAAGAGAGATAAATGAATGAATGAAGTCTCATCTTCTTTGATGAATCGACTCTCACTTTAGGATCATCATCTTCTTGGGCTTTTTTTTATTTATTTTTATTCCTCTTGGTAGATGCGCTCCGTAATATATAGGTATGTGTTTGTAGGCAGATGTAAAAAGTTTAATTTCGTATGCAAGGGAGCAATATGGGATGGCCTGTCATTCTCACCCTCATCGTCAGTCAGACATCATGTTTTTAAGTGTTTGCTATCTACTGCCTATTGTTCAGTTCTTCCTTAATTCCAAAGCCAAAGACACGACTATAGACTCAGCTCTCAAGACTTGAGAAAAGGCTATGAATGAATGGATTGATGAATGGAGACGGAGATTCTAGAAAAAAATGTGTATACATATGCACAGCAATTATAATGTTTGTGCTTGTGAGGATTTTAAATATTAACTGAATGAATTGCTGCTGTAGTCCTCACTGTCTGAGTAACAATAGGAATGATGGCTTTAATAATGATCAAGATGATGGTGAGAGTAAAGAGTGAAGTTAAAGCCCGTTTCTAATCCGTGATATGTCCCAACTAATCCTTAACTATCTTGGCAGCTCATTACTACAGGATCTAAACACGATTAGGGGCTTATCGTGGATTAACTTTGTGGGAGGTTCGTTTCGTCAGAGGGCTTTTTCTCCTAGGGCTTAGCTATAACACTCTACCTATATGATACTTTATGTATCTATACAAACTTTATAGTGACTCAGTGAGCTTTCGAATATTTTCGGGTGAGCAACAGCTGGTAAACTGAAACCGAAGGAATAATTTTTCAATTTGGTAGGTTTGCATGAAATATTGGCAAAAATTTGCAGTACCAACAGACTTTGTCCGACACTTGAATATATAAGGCGGAGAGTAGGAATTTATGCGAATGAAGCCCTCATCTGTTTGCCACAGATAGTAATTTATATTCTGGACGTACAGAGGATAAATCAGATAAGAGAGAGCCTATCTTGGCATTTCGCGAAGGTTGGATTACAAAGTATAAGTTATAACGTATCAAAAATTTAGAAATATGCGAGAGTGAGAATAAATACAAGTTATTCAATTACATTGACCAAATAAGGACAGCCCGAAAAGTGTCAGAAAATATTATTTTTGTAAAGAATAAGCTGTTATATATTTTCTATTTTTAACTAGAATTCTAGATGAACATTTTTTGTTGGAATACCGTTAAAATTGTCTAGGTGGAATATTGAAGACTACTTGGTGGAAAAACACTCATGCCGCAGAGATCAGTATTAGCCTCCACTTATAAATTTTTATGTTACGATTTGTTTAAATGATTACTGCAAATGGCTTTAGTTATTGCTAGGTAAATTTCTCTATCCCATCGCTACTTTTTTTAAATTTTATTTTATGGATTTGCATTACCAGTTACAACGATAACAGAAACTATAAAGCGATAAAATTGAAATAAAACATTGCCATTCAAGAGTCTGACGTGTAGTATTGTGGGCTATAAAAATAAAAGCATAATTACTTCGTCACATGAAAGTTTTATATTTTTGAGCAGGGTGAATAAAGCATAAACGACGAGATTAACGACCAACCAGTCTCCTCTCATACATGATTGTGGTTAGATCATTAAAGTCGTCATTCTTGTCCGGATTCTTAAAATTCTATAGTTCCAATTCATTTAAATGAACAAATTGACAGTTTAATTTCGTATTAAAAGATAATTTGTAGAGCTGCTTGTCAAGCACCCTGGGCAGTGGCCTCAACCTCAAATCTGAACTGGATGTGATTAATTGAATTGATTTCCTACCAATATGAAACACCGTCGGCCTTGCACACTTACCTTTCAAAAAGTTTTGGATAGATTATTAGGATTTGGACTGGAACTGCCAACTTCAAGATGCAATTTGAGCTTTTACAATTTGTTTCAAATCCCTAGTCTCGTTCAAAACCTGAATAGGAAAACAACGTGTTTGAAAATCCATGAAAGCTGCAGGATACCTTTGAAAAATTGCCTGGAAGGCTAATAAATTTGCTACGTTTGAGAGATAATAGATTTAAATAAACAAGTGGTGAACTGATTCCATTTTTCAGGGCCGGGACAAAGATCAAGATTACATTAGTATACGATCATGCTGTATGATTAGTTGAATATGTTGATCCCCTATGAAATCTCCATCACTATAAAGAATTGTACACGAAGTGTCCGAGTTTTTTTCAGCTTGTAGCATGAGAATTTGATATATTGCTTCGGTACTTGAACTCATTTGCAAATGGATTTCCAATCACAATTCCTTGGGATTGAACTTGAATAGTATATGGATTACCTGATCGCTTCATTAAGTTCAAATGAGAACAAAGACTTCAATATTGCAGTGCTTAGAAATTCAAATTTTCCGTATAATTTCCAAGAAGCTTAGTAAACAGCCGTATTGAAAGGAACCTGTGAATGACTACTAGAATCTGTTTGTTGTTACGAGCAGCTGCCTCCAAGATTTTCCGTTTTTAACGAGATAATGCAAGTAAATCAGGTCTTCATACACTCAGTTAGTATACAATCATTCAACTTCACGAACCAAACTGAAAAGCATTAAACAAATTTCTCTCTCTACCAGTCACTTGAAGATTAATGGCTTGACACTTTTGTTTTATTAGGGCCGTCTTTACACACTAAATTCCTCCTGTCCTATTAAAAAACAAGGCACAGGCAACATACCAGCTTGGCAGCCTACGAGCAGCTCATATTAATATATGCGTGTCCATCCCCTGCCCGTTTTAATTATGCCTAAGCTCCTCTTTGTTTAATTGTTAGCTCCGGTTTGCAAATTTTGTAAAAATATAAAACATATCTAGTTTCGGCAAGGAATAAATTTAATGTTAGTCACAGCAAGAGGTGTGACCAACGGGGTAATGCTAGTGCAAATTAATGGCCTCCGTGCTTGAAGTTAATTTGATACCCGCATTTTAAACAAAGATCTGCATTATTTATACAAAGCTGCTTTTCAAGATGGCTTACTTTGCAATATTTTTTTTGCAAAAATTAATACTCGTGAAATATATAAATCACTTTGCAACATTTTGATAACAATCTACTAATTTATTGCCTTGAGCTAAACAATCAAGATTTGAATTGAGCTTTGCAATAACATAATTAATTTTAGTTCAAAGCCGTTGCGATCAAGGAAGCGTTTAGCCTATAATTTATACTTTCTATTCAGCTAAGTTTCAAACTCAGTACCTTGTAGTTCATACAGTAAATCAAAATATTGGACTTACACGTAAAAATAAAAAAACACAAGTAAAGTGAATCAAACTTCTCTTGTGAAAAAAAACTACATTAGCCTGACCTTTGTGAAATGTCTAGATAGGGCACTTCAAAAATATAAATTATAGCTTTTGGCATAGAGATCTCCTGGAAAGTCGCATAAAAACACAAGAGCAGGAACCGGCAGGACGCACCTTTCTGTTTCCATTGCCGATTCTTTGTTATGTTTCAGTCCACCTTGACTAAGTTGATTATTCGGGTACTTTGCTTTGTTTTACGACTACTAGCAGGCATTTAAAAATGTTATGTAACTACTTAACCATATTATTATTTCTTTGTACGTACCCTTACCTCATAGCATTTGAACTTGTTCAAGATTCCTGTTGTGAGACTTTTTGTTTAAAAATGCAAATATCTTTTTTGAAACAAAGCGTGGTTGAGCTGGTGCGGAGTTTTTACTCTTTTTTTGTAGACAAAGCACGCAAAGTAAATTCAGAGGTGCGAAGGAAGCAATGCAGTAAGTTACCTCAGCACAGAATTTCTTTCACGGACTTGTTTGACATTCAACATTCAACAATTCAACCTCATACAGCCAGTCTCCAGTGCCGTAGCCCCTAGCTATCTTATTTCTCTTAAAATCTCAACTCCGCTCAGAGTTTGCTTATCTTAATATCGTCTATGAGATACAACTTGGTCGTCTGTCGGCAAGAGATTTAGTTAAGAAGATAAGATAACTAAAGTAAGATGGGATTGGAGGAGAAGAAGTATATTCCTATGTAGTACATCTACTATAGTTGTGGAGCGTGTATCTCAATAAAATAGTAGAGTGGGGTTTAGAGATGATTATCTTTTTGAAACAAGTCTTCCCGTTTCTTGGAGTTTGGATCCCCTCCTCTCCTCCCTGTGATCTTACACTTGAAAACAATTTCTATTTGCATATTGCTTGACAGAGAGATATGGTCTTTCTTTATGACACCGAAAACCACCAAGATGCTGTAAAAAGACTTGAAAACTTGTCTCTCTTCTCTTTTACACATTCTAGATACCCGTTACTTTTACGCTCTACCCTATTGCACAATAATAGACTGATTTACAGGGGAATAAAATCTGCTCAGTCTACTTTATTCAGGTAATAATACCATTAGGGTTCCCGTCCCAAACTCACTGGGACTCATATCGAGTTTTTGAATTATTCCTATTTTATGGCAAAATGAATTATCTACATTTTATTGAGAGAAAGAAACACACAGACAGAGAGGACTTTTCTTTGTAACTCCTGACACTGGAAAGGATTTTAGTCTAAATTCTAAATAATGCGTACTATTCAAGAGACGTCTTTGAGAATTATGTCATATATGTATTAGTCTAAGTTCCGTTGAGTTACTTACTAGAAGCGGCGTATATTTATAGCATTGGATCAGTAAGTGCTCTCAAGTTTTATTTTATCACCTCAAAGGTGAAGCAGAATCTAAAATCTTGGGGTGGAAAGTCCAAGAGTCCAAAAGATAAAGAGGAGGCGAGCTAGACTCCCGATTCTTCCAGAGCAAGGGAAGTCATTTCCCGAAAAAGCAATTCGAGGCACAAGAGCTCGTTGAGAAGCCCACCTTTGCATACAAATTAGGGCATCTTATCCTCCAGCACAAGGGCATCTTATACACACCTAGGTATATGTGTAGACAACATATACCCCCTCCTTCTGACACATTGCAAACAAACAAAATTGCACTGTCAGTCCAATCCATCGCATCATTACCTTCTTCCCCTAATTACAAATTATAATACCCACAGTCGAAGTCGCTCTTGTAACTTTCTTTGGAGTCTTTATTTGAATTGTGGACGTTATGGTAATGAGAATCGATTTCTAGAAGCAATAATGGAATTTTAAAACAAAATCTTACGAGATGCTGATGTACCAAACCAATGAAGTACCAATTACTAAAAGTATTGGAAAATATTTCGCTATTGTATTTCAACATTTTCAACTATATTAAATTGTATTTTAAGTACGTATATTTTTGAAATCCGACATTTCCAGTAACATGTATTAATTGGGAAGAATTCATGTCATAGTAAATCATTCTCCAATATTATAACCCACTTACATATACATCATCTTCACGCTTGATTCTTATGTCTAGAAATTGCTAAATACTCGATCACGATTTCCATCGAAAATCGTGGGCTAAAAATTGAATGTGCTATGTGCCATCGTTTTCCAAAGTAAGTGAATCCACACGATGAGACAGGAGGCTCAAAAGGTTTGAATATTGAAATCCGCTCTGTATAACTCCTAAGTAAAATGAAATGATTCGGAAAAGCACGTTCTTCCTTATGCATGCTAGTTGCTCTTCTACTTAGATTCATTGCTGACCGTTACGTCGTTTCCATCTGGCTTGCAGCTCGTGGTGCTTGAAATAATTTGCAGAGGAATTCAGCGGTGATTCCTCAATTTCATTAAATTCCTCGAAATCACGTACAAAAGTTTAATTTCTCAAAAGAACATAAAGAATCTATCAAATCATCTCCCTACACTCTCAATGCTCAACAGAACGGATGGTTCCGAATTGTTCGTAATGAGATGGAAATGCCAAGTGTGTGAGAGAGGGTATATACATATAGTTAGCACGGACGTGTATGATGTGATGAGGTCTTGTACGGTCTGGTTCTATTGGTCTGGTCTTGTGGTGGCTGTCTAATATATTTTGCATGATTGGGTTGGACGTGCTTGTGATTTGTGAAAAGCTCGTGATTGTGATTCGATTTTAGTCCTCAGCCAACAAGGAGTTCTAAATTTATAAATCACTTTTCGCCATCAAATTCAAAGTTTATGGAGAGTGGGTGAGAATTTGTCGGTGAAAAAAAAAATCCCACTAATATTTCCCCAATCCATTCTAATTTAACCTGACACACTCATTATTGGCTTCCATGAATAAATTTAGTTGAGCCCAAGCCAAGCAAACATCCATCGTAGTTATTTCACTCCTCGGATTTAGAGCTTATGAGTTCCACAGTATTATATGGAATAGGTTGACAGATAGAAAGATGCTCGTCACACTGTCTAGGATCTGCCGAGTCGACTGTCGACACTCGAGGAGACATGACATTAAGGTTGAGTTGACATTAAGTGAAATAGCAGGAGAGCTAATAAGTTCATGAATATGTATGGGCTCCTCGTGCAATTTCCTTGTACAGGGAGCAAGGGGGGCTTTGTTCTGGTGGGAAGAAAATGATGAGAAATGAAAGGGATGAACTCAGTCAAATGGAATCAAATAATAGGTATTAATGTTTCAAATGAGAATGAGATTATAACTAACAAGCACTGTTATTACTATCAAAGAGGGGTGTCTAAACACCCCTGACTCTCTACACTTCCCTTAAACACTAGATTCTCCGACAACTTACTAATCATTCGTTGTAAAAACTGGAAAAAGTGACCTATTTTACTTCACCCTGAGAAAATTATCATAATCGGCCTTCTGGATTCGAGTTTTTTCCTCCCGGTCTCTCAGACATGTTGTGCATGTGCGTTTGAACTGCTCGGATTTTATGAAGAATATATTAAAAGTCAGCCAAACGGTATGATTCACCCACCCTCATGTCTCATGTGTGAATGAGTCGCAACTTAAATAAAGACGCAAATTGGTCAATTCATCCAAAGCGGATTTAAATTTACACATGTATTCTTGCGTAATCAGCCACAGAAGGCCGGGAACAAGTTTCAACTTTCCACATGAAGGGTTGACTCTCATCCAACAGAATCAATTCCCCCTTGAGTTTGGAGTGTTGAGTGTCACCCATTTTTTAAGAAAGGGATTGAAAATGAAATAAAAATCGTGACATTGTCAACTAAATAGAAATTACGCGTGCCGGAGGGAAAGTTGGACAACTGACACCAGCTAATAGAGGGCTAATCAGTGGGGAATGAAGGGGTTACGTTTCCGGCTTCCGTAGTCTAAATTTATTGATCAAATCATCCCCCATCCACCCGTCTCGCTTTTGTCCTCAATTCTCCCAGATTATTCAACACCGATTTCAACACCTACTCAACTCTTTGTATTATGAGATATGCTAAAGAAACATTCATGATTCACAATTCCTATCACATCATTTTGTCCTAATAGACAGCCAGTCTCAAATATTTTGCCTTCATCTTTCTTAAAACATCCGCCTACACAATAAGAAATTCATTTTTCAGTGTCTTTAGGGTAAGGTTGCACATTTTATCTCAGGAATTGAGTCTACTAGTTTTTTTAAATCAAATAAAATATCCATGGCTTTCATTTATCCTCATTCGGGATTTATCCACACAAGGGTGTATCGTGTGCAGTTTATTCAAGAATAAAAAAGAGCCGCAATGGAGGGAGAGCTTATTGTCAATTGTCACCGAGGCTGTGACACTAAATTACCTCACCAATCAATACAGCACTCCCCTCTCAAATCACGCTTCATACATACTTCATTGTGCAAGTACAAAAGCGAAAGAATTCGGAAGTCTCTACGAGCCGCTGCAAGTGAAATTGTTGAATTTTTTTTTACGATCGCCCTAGTGTTTGAAAAATTTGGTGGCTTATTTTAGGGCAAATCCATTGACCTATGCATTCTTGGTTGGACAGAGTCGTAAAACAATTTGGCTTTGAAAAGTGTAAAAATTCAATATTTAAAAAGGTTCTCAAATTTTTTCAGATATTTTGCCAAGAACAATTAAAAGTAGTTTAGGCTATGGTTAATTTCTACACTACTGAAGAATCATGACAAGTTCTGTAATACACGCTCCGTATCAAATTAAATAACGTGAAAGCCCTCTCCACAGGTGCTGCTAATAAAATTTAACAAGACACGAACCAACAGTTTACCTTAATTATTAATTTGCAAATTTTTCACAATATTGAAATAAATGTTTATGCTTTCTGAGCCAAAAAATTTACTATGAACAAGCATGCGAAATGAATCCGACATCCAACTGCCCAGTACAGCACGTTTTAACTTCGACCCCCCTCCTCCCTTCCTCAACTAGTATTTATGCATGGTGACTGTAATAACCTGAAATGCTCAAAATTCAAATACATCGTGTTAGTCGTGTTCTTTCTCAGATTAGGGCAAAAGTTTGAAAGCTTTGTAGTGACTTTTGACTTCTAACTGACTAAAACAGACAAACCAAATAATACTTTGCATGACTAACTTCAGAAATGAAATCTGGATACACAAACCACCCTACTGTAGCAAATGTAGATATGAAAAGCCAAATATATCGAAAATTAAATTCTGGTTGGAATCAAAAAGAGGGATATGCAACATGAGGCTATTTAATAATATATATAGGATTACAATCCACTCTAATAGATCTAACAAGACCTAAGGAAATGACAAAATCTTTGTCATTTGTCTCATAGTTTCTACGAATAAAAGTGCCGTATCCATTTCCCTACAAGGCTACAATATCTTATGATTTTAAATTGAATTGAAATTATTACCGTCCAATCTCTACGACTCCACTGTGCCATTTATCTCCCCGAAATATCTGTCTCCCTTTTAGACAAGGAATTTGCATAGAAATAGAAATATTTCAAGTTTTCTAGCTCCAACTAGGTGGACTAAATCATCCCTGCATATACTCACTTATCTATCAGACCAAGTACTTACGGCATGTTATAGCTACCGGTCAACGGTGTAGTATACATCACAAGAATGTGCAAGGGAAATGAGAAGGATAGACTCAACATTTGGATTTGACACTACTATGCATAACATTTCAAGATTTCGTCCGATATCATTTCCTTTCCTTTCGTTATGAGATTCAGGGCTAGTGGGTCGTGAAAAGCTTTTCCCTTCTGCATCCTTTCGTCCTATTGTCCATTCAATTCCTTTATTTTTCCTCCCCAATCTTGTGGGGATGAAGCCGGAGCGAGGAAATTGTAGCTAATATAATCTAACCCTAGTTGATCCTATCCCATGGTCACTGGACAAGAAGAGTTTGTTACGATTGTCCTTTCAAAATAATAATATGAAATAAAGCCGAGCAGAATGAATTGTGATGGTCATCCCCGGACAATCCGAAATCCAACCCATCACCGAAGCGCATCATTCACTTCACACCACCCTTGCAGGAGCTTATAGGAAAAAAACGGATGGCCCTTTAGACTGATATAGATGACGGTGATTTTGAAGGGGAAAACTCGTAAAAACTTTACGAGATTCCTCATACCTTTCTGCCCCAAGACAGAGGAGACTAAAACAAGTTCTACTCCACTTGGAGAGGTCAACTACATTTTCTGTGAATCAGATGAATGGAGCATTAAATAGACTGACGTTTTGTGTTCCGGCCCAGTGCATTGTACTTGATTCTTTATACTCGATCATCTTATTTTAGTTCACTTGATTTGCTTTTGATTTACATTCCATTCCATTAGTTTACAATCTGATGGACTGACTGACCAGTATTTTTATTTTACTAGCTGTAGTAACTATATACACCCCTTTGTCGTCATTCTAATGGAATTCGAGAAATAATAGTTTAATTCATAACTTCATTTCACTAGCCTCGCATGATATTGCTGAGCTTCCGTCTCTTTCTCCTGGTTACGTAAATGACAGGCTTTGAGTTTTTGAAGGGGTGGAAAAGTGCCCGGATATCAGGAAGAGATATCACATGGTAATGGAAGGGTTATTATGCACCCGTTATTATATGACTGATTTATGACACAGAGGGTTAGATGAAGTTAAAGGAAATTTGGAATTTAATACACTTGGGTAGAGATATTTTCTCCCATTAAATTATTCCTGTCTAACTCCTACATTTTAAAAACAAAAATCTCACTACTTTTTTGTCCCGTTATACTGCAGGGTACACAAGTCATTTGGGGATTTTCCGTAGCGTTCTAGAAGTTCGCTTCGCTAAGAAACTGTTTTCTGCTATGCCCCGAAGGTGTGTGTGTGTGCACCATATTTGTACTTCATTAGCAAGAAGTAGGGTTGGAGAAATTGGGCAGTGTGATGTATTTTTGTAGTGTCCAGCAATATGGAGTTTAGGGGAAAGTTGAGGCACGAAATATAATTAGTGAAGTTGTTTCACATAAAGATTACAGCGTTTATATACCACCATGCCCACTAGCAGTCTACTCTCCTATTACTCGCTCTTCTCAAACAAGTCCACTTATTTCATATTTTAGCATCATAAACTTCCAAGATCACCGAGTACAAAATTAGAGGAATTTCGGAGAACAAGCAGAGAGGAAGGAACGTTGCCCTGGAGGAAGGTAGCTTACCATCAACTAATCTCTGGGGACGATTATTCCCGTCTGACCAATATTGACTAGGGTTGGATGAGTTGGATGTCTTGAACCTGGAGAATTCACTTAATTATATTATTTACGATGACCTCCGGAGCCACCTCTATCTGGTTCTGAGTGTCCAGTCTCATCGAGTAGTTCGGTAGGGAAAATGGTCAGAAACATAAATAAATATATTTAATGTGTAAAAACAACAGGAGAGAAACTTTGTTTCTGATCTTATTACAAAAGAGTAATAATTTATGCTAGGATTTGTCAAGTCAGTCATAGTACCTGATTTTTTTACACGCCAATTGCAATATAATTACTTCTTGACGTGTCATTAATGCTGCTAACGGGGTCGGCACGCTCATTGCATATTTTATGCCCTGTCCAGAAATTTCTGTCGGTTTCGTTCAAACGTCAGCGTAATTGTGTTATTTATGGCAGCAGATTAAACTCTCATTTGGTCTAGTTTTAATAATTTCTAATTTCACCTGGAATTACTCCAAGTTCCGGCCTCCACACGGGATAAAGGCTGTTTGTATCAAAATTCAAAAGTATAAAATACTGGGGTACTGAGATGACCCAAGATATGGTTTATAATGAGGGTGAAATGTCAAAAAAAAAGTGTTGGAGTGGTAATAAAATTTTCTAGATAAATTATCTTAATTTTTTGGTACAAAAAAAGAGAGACACGTTACAGGTGCCATTGAGGAAACACATGATGAAAAAAGGCGACGATTGGATGGTGATTTGGAGTAAATGAAGAAATTGTATAATAATGTATAATAGATACACTTGTGATAAAAACAGGGTCATAAAAATGTCTTCTTCACTAGGTGTTAGGTACCTTGGGTTCATTACTTAAAGGGGAAAAGGAAATTGGATATAATAATTCAATTTCAAGGTGCCATGTAATGTAGCCCGTAATCTTGATCAAGATATGACAAAAAACTTCTGACTGAACAGGAATCTATGGTTCAGTGCCTTATCTTTTGTACAGTTGGAAGTAACAAGTCAGCAGATGTCTAGGCTGAGTTAAAAGGCAATCCTCCGTCTTTCAAAATTGTAGTTGAAGGAAATCTTGAAACGCTTCCGTTGTCGTACACAGTTTATAATAAGAATAAGACTCCACTAATAAGGGCTGATGTCGTGGATGGTTGGAATCGGTCTGAATTACATGCCCCGTTGAGTCCCACGTCTGGACAAATTAGTTAATAGCCTTTGAGAAAGAAACAAAGAAGTTAATTACCAAACTCTTATATGTTCGTCTCGCTTTCATAGCCTCTAGTCAACTCGACCAGGCTCTTTGGAAAATATTTCTCCTATATCTTTCCACTTCTCTAGCCGTGAGGGTTGAAAAGGTCGGTATTGTTTTGTGGATTTGGTTTGGAGAAAACCATCATGTTGTTTTAAGCTATATGAGGCTGAAGGGCGCATTTTCTGCAGCAATAACTTGTTTTTTAAGCAAGTACGGACATAGCAGGACATTCTTGTGGAAGATTATAATTGGCCAGTTAATACAAAGGAGAAAGTACTACGAGGGCTTGATTAAACATCATATTATATTTTCGGGCAGATTCAGAGTTGAAATTGTGGCTTTTTGGGAGACAAGGGTTGATTTAAGACTTTCACGAGAAAGGACCCCGTAGAAACTTGTAGAAATGAACACTGACACTAGCAGGCTGCTAAGAATGCGAATGCCTTGGGTGTATTTCGTTCAGAAAATATGTTACGTCTCTAGTTTTGATGTTGATATTGATCACAAGAGTTTTATGACTGGGTCAACCTGATTTGTCCAATTTGGACAAAGTCATTCGGTGAGATTTATGCCACTTCTGCCCCTAACATTTTATTTCTCACTCAGAGAACGGCCTATAATTCATCTCTTCTTTCCCCAAGTCCCACAACAGAGCCAGAGCAAGAAGGATAACAATTTATCCTTAATTTTCTTTCTGATGATTCAATGGTCACAGCAAACTCTGGTAGTTTATGATTTCCTCTTGGTGAAGAAGTCCCTATGCCTATAGCACTAGGCACCTGAATCCGATCGGCTCGTCGATAGATTATATTCCTTGCCTCCTTCATCCTCCTTCCCTTTGTGTCGTGATCCCAATTTACGATCCACTCATTCCACCGCACTTTATTTCCACCCTGGAGGAATTTCTTTATTTTTTTATTTTACCAGCCCAATTTAGTGAAGGTCCGGGTAGTGGTGGCAGAGTTCAATTTGGTCGGGTAATATTTTCACATAAAAGGCCATTTTTCCAAACTCAAGTGAATTCCTTGGGGTTCTTCGCCAAAAAATTCTCTAAATTAAATTACATGCAAAAAGGGCGAGAGGCCGATGAGGACATGAAAGAATTCCTAGCCATGGTATTCCCGTAACCACTATACCAAGTATTAATTCCATCCCAATATGTACTATTAGGAAAGAGTACACTTAAGCATACGTGGGTGAAAGGGAAATTGGTATGGTGACCGAAATGGGTTTTGCATGAGTAAGAATCAGGTATTTCCCACATTTTCCCATACATCGCAAGGCTTGAAGTGGTTGTAAAGTTCAACAAAATTATGTGGAGAAAGTTCAAAATGGCCCATAATCTATCTTATGGCAGGGAAAGGATATAAAGGTTGAGTTTGAAGTTTGAAGAATGTCTTTGTGCAAATAAGGCAAGGCATTTCATTTTGTTATCACCTCCTAGGGTGGGTGAGATAGGACATTCTCAATTCACAGCCAACAGGCCCTTGTAGTAGCCAGGGACGTAGATAGTTTAAGAGAGGATCGGATATGGTCTGGACAACTAAAGCAAGCCTAATATGATATGATGTACTCTCAGAGTGTTCGATAAGGTGATTCTGAAATTGTGGACGATCAAAGACACTCCTGGGTACGGTGCCATCCCCAAGATGATATTCGGTGTTATTTGAGAATTGAGAACCCCTTCCCTTCAGTCTTGATTATTAAGTCGGGGCTCTGAAGAAGTCAAAGCAAGAAAGAGGGAATTCAGACAGTCATCTCACGTTCCCTCTAGATCGGCGGAATTCATTGATATGCCAGCTTGTAATAAGCACCGTAAATCCCGTGATTCTCGTGTAATTTTGACCAAGAAGTTGGCACTTTCTTGTCACTACGAGTACTCCGAATAAGCCGGCTTGGCAAAGCAAAGCAACCAACGACCAAGACGAATACTTTCTAAAGACAGAGCTCAAGTAAAGTAAAGTCCAAGTTGGTACACATGGGTGTAGCTGTTTTAGGATTTAAGTCCTTCAAAATTAGTCGCAACCTCGAAGCATTGAAGGGATAGGGCATTAGCACTGTGTGGATGGAGGTTACTCCTCCTTAGCTTAAAATTGTTGGTAGCAGTACGCCTATGATCGTGTGAGCCTTTATATGTGTCTTAGATCTAACACAAAGAGTCCCAGCAACCGAGGAAGATCCTGTTCGGCATTTTGGTGGAAAGCAGCCTCTGTGTACTTACTCTTCACTTTTTAGTATTCCAATCAGCATCCCTTTGGATTCTTGTGGATCTTTCCTCTTTTTCCTATATATTTTACTTGTCCAACACAAGAACACCAATGACTATCTGTACGTTCAAGTGTTAGAGTACAGGCTTAGGTATATACATTATTAGGTCTCTTATAGTCGAGTCTTTCAAGTTCCTTGACTTTGACTGACTTCATGGAATAAAATTTACGGTAAAAAGGACAGAAGCACCAGCTTGAGTTGGCGAAGAGCTTTTTCCTATTTTTTTAGGCATTTTATCCATCTATCTTTCTATCCAATCATCCATCCTTTCGTTTTTGTCTATTTTTTATGACTGTCATAGTTTTAAAAACAATATGAAGAATTCGTGGAAGTAGTAGGCTATCAATTTGCTGTAAAATTTACAGTGCAGTAACAGATCAGTCACTGCATTGAAATAAATGTATGACCTTAAACTCAGTCAAACTTTAGGGCATTTTAAGGTTCTCGTGAATTACTCGTAAAAGCTTGACATTCGATGTTGCAATTCTGCGTGTGTTATGTGCGGACGTCTTATCGACATTTGAGGGGAGGATATTGCAGTCCCACCACGAAATCGAAATTACTGTTCTGTTGAGACTTAAGATTTTAAGGGAAGGGTTAGGTCACAAACTTTTCTTAATCCATTCTGATTCTTGTGTATGTGCATGAGCACACAGCAGGGGAAGCAAGTACTGAACTACCAGCGGTACTGAATCATCCCCACACGTTCTTGGGGTTTCTTTACGAGCTGCCGAAGTGTGACTTCGCCACTCTCACGTCTCATCTTCAGCCCTTCCACCGAATACTGAGTAGGTCCACAATAGCCCAAAGTGAATCCCAAAAATCCAATTCGATGGCCAGGCCAGGCCAATGTCAACCTGGTCTCGGTGGCCGAGTTTCTCCTTTTTGTGATGCTCGTGTAACATGCCCCATACAGATATACTTGCATACAGAGTAGCAGAAACACTGTAGAATGACAATTTAGCAAAAACTCATGCACTCCTACGTGGTTTGGTTTTGGGTCTCAAATCATGTCCGTCATCATCCTCATCATCATCCCTTAGCTTTTTTATATGGACGACGATCCGTAGCATCCTCACAATTCACGAGCCCACGTCCGATAAAAACAGCTAACCAAAATCCTGACAAAAACAAAACGCGACTCTGGTTACTTCATGCTACAAGTCACGTTGATCAAGTTAAATACCTGTGGCTGCCAAATTAAAGGCTGAAAGGTACACATAAAAAAAATGTCACTATCGACATCCCCACTTTGGAATCTCGACGGAGTCACACAGAGTTGAATGTATTGCACAGGGTTTTAGCATCTGATACCTCCCTAATGAACCATGATCGCCCTGAGTATTACAACAGGAAGTGAGATTTAGATAAAATCACAGATTTTTATTCATTTCTTCTTTTAAAAGCTTAGATTCCGTATGGTCATTCCGATGACTGTTTTTTATGGGCAAATAGTTGAGAACGGGGAGTGGATCTTTGGGAGGCAGGTGAATATGAGATTTTTAACCAGTTCAAACACTTCTTGGGTAGTTCAACTGCGTATAGAAGGATTGGAAGTATGTGATCTGGTTGAGATGAGCCTACCCCCGGCTAGATCCATGCGCCAAAGAGATTTTTGCTAGCCGAGACGGCAGTTCTTCCGTTGCCAAATGGACCAATCCGGGCTTTAGAGCGGGTTGCTTCCTCACCACTTACCACCACCCCGGGTATCACATCATCGTACATGCACATCGGCTTCAAGAAGAAGATCCGATGATGATGATAGAATTTGTATTGGTAACCAAACCAGAAACGGCTTGTCTAGCACTCACATACTATACATACTACATTGAGGATACTTCCAATTTTACTTTGCAATACAACAAACCAAACGTGTGGTTTCGTTTCATTTGTATCCACTACCATCATCAGCCTAGTAGTTCTTCTTCGTATATCTTCTTCAGAGATATACAGTAAATAACACTAGCAGTAACAGTAACACTAACATTAACTACTAATCAAACTACCATAGGGCCACTTAGCTCTAGAACAGTCCTTTACCAGCTCGTTTACTCATATCTATCAATTCATTTATTTACTACACCCACAATAAGAAAACGCTTTGACTATCCGATCTTTTTCTAGATTGCAACCACACATAACATATCATTATTCAGATTGTTGAGACTCACAGAGCTATTAGTCATTCAAGACAGAACTGTTTTCCACACTAATAATCAGCAGTCGTCTACAGAACATCTTTATTACATTATACTTGTGACTTACCCTATCCACTCAAAGTGTACTAGTTTATGTAGTCTCATAAGACAACATGACACTAGGTTGAAAACGGCTCCGTTTGAATTTCAAAACTCTCCCAGAGCAAATAAGCCCTAATTTATAGTTTCAAGTAGAGCCACTTGTTAAAATTCTTCTGAGAGCTCCAGTTTTGACTGAGTTTTGGGTGTCCGAGAGGAGACTTTATTGTGAATTCAAAAGTTCCAAGGGATTTTACTCTAAGTGGCCAGGAAAGATAGAACTTCCGTTTTAAGACAAGTTGGGCAGAAATATTCTTCTGTCTTTAATTTTTCCTAATCAGTAACTTACCTGTCTTACTGTGGAGTTCTCTTCAGGTATATATTTTAATCGTAAGAATAACACAATTTTACTAAAAGGGGGAAATCCAAGTATGAGAATAAGTGATTAATATTCTACATCTGTTCTCACGTGCTTTCATTAATACTTTCTTAATAACCGTGTCTCTCCACGTAGATTCGAAATGGAAATGCAGTTTGATCTCGTATTTCCCGAGTCTAGACATACAACAGCAGTTTTCTGTAGTTGTGCAAAGTGAAAATTATGGTGGATAGGTGAACTGGCTAACAAAGGGAAATTATTGGGCATTTAGACCAAATTCGGTCATAAAAATTCACCATATTGCCCACCTGATTGTTTTAAATTCCCATTTGGAAAGGGAATGATTGCCAAGAGTTTAGTTCACAGACTTTACCTTATCATCTAAACTGGCTTATAGGTGATGAAGAATAACGAGCATTTCGAATCAATTGAAAACGCCATCTGGTAATTAGAGAATAGATGAGCCTCAATTGCCTTTTATTTCGCACATTAGGATTTCAAGATTTATTCTTTTGATCAAAATCACCGATTCCGTATTCTGTTCTCTGTGTCCATTCAAGTCCATCTTGAGCTTGGTAGGGGAATTTGATCAAAAATTATTGCATCCTGGGTGCGATTAACCAGGGTAATCATGCGGATCTACTTTTGACCAATTTGCTCTCTATCTCTAACAACCAAGGCCATTTTAGCCAGTAATTTTCCTTAGCTCTGCACCAGCCAGTAGGTGTTTATCCACGGTCCAATGATCTGACAATTTTAACTAGAAACTCAAAGCTTAGACATCATCATGAGTATCGTATTAAATAGTAAACGCATGAGAATTCAAAAGACTCTTTCTGTGTACTTGGATTTTCCTTTTACGCAACAGCTAGATTTGTGAGCTACGACTTGTCGTCAAATCATGTTCAAAAATTCGAAAATAATATAATAATTAGCCAACCTGGCGGGGCCATGGGGAGGGGTACCCGGGTTGGGGGCCATGCTACCCTACGGGGCAGTGACCGCTATGGACTACGCTGTGGCAGCGGGTTCCTTCCACCCCCGACAGTCACCTGTTAATCCAGCATTCACACATTCCTGGTATGACACTTCTTGTATCATATTTTTAAACTAAAATAAATGTACGGATATAATATTATTGCTTAGTAGCATGTAGAGTGTAAACTATAAGCTATCAAAGTTGTACGATATAGCGTGTAAAGATAAGATTTTAAAAGTTGAAATCAAAAGCAAGCCTGATCAAAAGATAATTGTTAAAGAAATTGTTACAAGGCTTGTGTATTCTTCTGATGTCTAAAGTCTCTAAAGGGACAAGTCAACTGTTTGAAAAGTAATCATGTCAATTTATCTTCTCATTCCAACTTTGTGCTGACTAATTCTATACCCCTCGGATCTTGGTGAATACAAGTCCCGTGAAAGAACACGTGCTGCTGGATAGAGGCATTGAAATGCGTATAATACAGGAAGGTAAATAAAACAAAGAAGCCGGCATAATAATTAATACCAAATGAAAAGATTCCCTGATGAAATGATCTCGTCAGAGATAATAGAGCTACAGAGTTTAATCCTAAATCAAGTCAGAGAGGGTGAATCTGTCACTCCGACCATTAGCCAGCAGATTGCCAAAAAATACCTCCTCTTATGCTACGTCCTACAGATTGCCACTAGACTCTTGGCGTATCTATAAGAGACTTTTAATTTTTAAATAAAAAATGTGCTCGCTTTATAAAACTTAAATGGTACAAGAAGCTAGGGAGTAATTCATCTTGAAGCTGTGGTATAGTGTACAGCGGAGGGTAGCATTTGACTGTAATATTTTAAGGGTTGGTTGGGGAGATGTGAGAGGAGGATAGCTAGCTGGAAGTCGTACGTTGCAATCATGAATCTAATCGGACTGGAGGAGATGAGATCTCTGCATCTTCAGTTGGAGCTAGGGAGCCATAAATTAATATGTTTTGTTTCCCCTCATCTCAAATCTAGATTAAAGGATTAAAGGAAGGTGCAGGAGACTCTGGGCAACACCCCGATCAAATAAGTCATTTTCGAGATTGCATTAATAACCTCAAGCTACGATTTCCCTCAAATCGTACTTAAATTTCATACAAACTTCAGTGTACAATTTTTTTTTTAAAGAAAGGACATGAAGATGAATGAAAAACAGTTGAAAATCTGTTGTTGGGATTCCCTCAAGTTTTAAAATTTAAATTCTAAGAAATTAAAACAAAATTATTGGTAAAGTTGCAAGTTGTATACACAATGTAATTTATGCCACGATCAGCAGTCCACCCACGCAAACAGATATCGATATTTCATGATGGGAAATTCCAAATTATATTTTACAGATAGTAGTTAAGGTATCGATTATACATTTCTCATTGAAAGTTCAAATCATCGTTAATCTAATCACGTAAAAACTACTAGACCATCCTACTTTAAATGGAAATCAATTGATGTAACTACCTCCATGTGCTCCTTCCTTAAAAAAAACAATTTTACTTCTTATAAAAAAAAGGAATACGAGTACTACCGTGCAATATGGTCTTTTTGAGAATGTGAGTGTTTTTTCTTCTTTACAAAAAATGATAAATCGACTTTCATTAGGTCAGCCCAGTTTAGTGATTTGTTATTAAAGGGCATGATTCTCGTAACCCAGACCTAATAACTCACCATATATTTATATACGGCCCCCACTGACTGCCTCGTGGATGTTGGGAGTAAGATAAGAGGCGGATTTATTCCTTTTCTAAATGTATTTAAAGCCAGCCCTCGGTGTTGTAATTTAACTACCTTTTCTTATGATATATGACCCCAAATTATAAGTCTAATCTCAAAACATTCAGATCCCTATTGCATTTGATTGCTTCATTTGGTACGGGGAATTGCTAAATTTCTGCAAATTAGATAGCTCGGCAGTTAGACCCTGTCTCTAGTGTATCATATACGCAGCAATTTCCTAGCATCATCCCCTACGAAATAGATTGATTTAGGGAGAAAGTTGCAATGTGTTACAAGTTAGAGGGAATAAGCATATAAGACCAGAGGCATACACAACTTACTACCCTCTTGGCTCAGCTCAGCCTCCTCGCCTCGTAAGTTGTAAGGCTGACTACCTTAGTTTCAGATAGGAGCCCAGTGAGGGATAATTTTGTTTCAGAAATGAGGACGATTGACCCAAGAGAGTTCACTATTATCCATCCTTCCAATTTGTTCAATTGTACGAATTTCTTCCTCCCTGTCCTGTGTTTTCATGGATAGTTGAGATGTTCATGTATCGTAGGGCTAGGGGGGTGGTAGATAAGAACGAAAATGTGGTGATGGTGCTAGAAACGGGACTTCTGTAATCAATATAATGGCCAAGGAATATGCACCTAGGAAAGCTCCAGTAGGAGATCTTCTTTAGTGAAAATAGAAAGTTACATGCAACTTCCGCTCTTCTCATTTCCTAAACAATAGTAGCAAATTGAGGGAATTTTCAGAAAAAGTACAAGTCCATTGGGAGCTTTCAAGGATTCTGGTAAAATTGTGGAATAAAGTGGATGCTCAATTTACAAGTCTAACCCAATAAATGTGAATGCTAAATCCTTTCAAGGTCTCTGGTCCTTTACACTTTAAATAAAAAGACTATCTGCATTAGTATTGGTTAGTCCCTCAATTCTTGGTGGTCGTGGCTGATGGGAAGATGACAGAGTACTATTTTGGATATTGAAAATAAAATGCAGTTACAACGCTACCCTTGTATCAATAATCTATTTACCAATGGGCTAACATATTAGGCCGCATATCAACGTAGGAGTTAGATCATGTCATAATCAAGATGATGACTCGACACCATGTCATGTCAACCATCCCTCTGTCCAGTTGCTCGCCATCCGTCCACCACCGGCGAAACGTAAAGGCCAGGGGTGTTGAATTTATATATATTTAAAATGTATTTGTGTGATCTGATATCCTGTGCTCAGTCCTCGGCCTCACAAAGTGATACGAGTCCTTGGTGGACGTTATTAATGTGGATATTATGGAAATGAGGGTGGGTCTTTCCCTTCGAACAAAGAATCCCATTATGGCTCGAGCTTCAATACATAAAATAAAAAATAGGTTTAGCTTTAGTGTTTAGTAGCCTCCGTCCCAGCAGAGCAAGGACTCAAGGAGGTCAGTGTGAATTGGAATTTGGAATTCGACACCCGAAATACATATGATATATTATGTATCGTTCAACTACTAAAGCTTTTTAAAATTGATGATCACGCCTCAGTTCTCTCACTCGTTCATCGTCTATGGTTACTTTCCTGCGGCACACAGACCATATGAACAAAACCAGGGTCCAGTCCACTTGGGATTTGGTTTGGTTCACGGATGTAAAGTGGGGTAGGGATGGATCTGTATAAGTGTGGACATGAAAGTGCTGGACATTCCCAATTCTCTGTTACAAAATAGGTATAGGATCCATTCTACATACTCAAGTCCATTTGGGAGCCTCGTCATTTATTTATTAAACTTGACTTCGTTTTGGCCTTCAAATTGGGAGAGAAAAAGCGGAATTTTATTTAAGTGGCAAGGGTGTTGAAACGAAAAGGGAGAGTCATCATGGACTTCACACTCTCGATCCTATCTTGCCTGATTCCAAATCATTTGGGACTTGTCGACCCAGCGTCCTTTTTATCGATGAGCCTATTCCTACAAACTTGTTCAAAGGGGTATTATCTATTTTACGCCATATCTCGTAATCCCTTAATGATACAAAAACGACTTGAGCACACAGTGGACACGCTATGCTCCTTCGCAGGAATCCACACTGCCACCAAGAGATAGTCCAGATAGTCTGTTGTCTCATGCTAAACAAGTCTCCAAGTAGTTTACTGCTTAATTCTCTTCCTCCAACTTTCTCCTCGCGGCTTTCTCTAGTAGAAGTAAATGTACTTCTTGGTACAAGGGCACAAAGGGAATACGTAACTACAACTGGTGAGGCTTGGAGGTAGAACTAGTAAGAGAAAGTCGGTAAAAGAAATGAAAGAAATTACGGAACTCGTAAATAAAATCAACTTGAAGTTGAAGAAAGCTCGAGATTTCTTCTCCAATTCAATGTTCTAGTTTTCTCTCTCCCTTATAGATTCTCGTACATCCTCCACACGTTCCTTTAGTTAAACCTACTTGTTCGCTGGAGAAAGAACTCTCCGGAGATATAATATTTATGAGCATGAGTTTGAGTGGACATTTCATTTTGAGACCTGTCTAATCATGGCCTTATCCATCCAATACTTTTTCACTTTTATGACCCTCTTGAGAAAAGTCCCATTGTTTTGTTTCTGTCTCTCGAGAGACTTGTTGCCTTTCACTTAACAGTTAACACCCCCGTTCCACTATTCCTTCAGCACAGGGGAAGGCAATCTTACCAATGGCCTCTCCTCTGATTTACGAGACACTAATAACTATGGACACGTCTATTCTAATGGTCAATTCCCTTTGAAATGCTCTAATGTACACGCAGATGACCAAAGGCTGGACGCGGGTAGTTTCTTGAACTCATGAGATCTGCCTTTTCTCCCTCCGATAAAAATATTATGTATGGGCTTGTATAAACATTTAACACTTTTGGAATCACCTTATCCCGCCGTTTGATTACAACCCGAGCTCAACCTTCCGTTTTCCTTCCAATTGATTTTTATCTTTTTTATTGAATCTGGGATTTTTTATCGAAATCTTTACAAAGGGGACTAGCAGTGTATATAGTCTAAGTATAAGTGTTGACGATAGCATATATTGTAATGCTTGTGCTGCAGCTTTCCGCTTCTATTTGATCCTGAGAAATCGGATCTTTTAACATTTATGGTTTCTCTCATTTTTTATTCACAGTATTTTGGAATTAAGGAAAGAAAAGTCGAGAGATGCGGCCCGGTCCCGGAGGGGCAAGGAGAACTATGAGTTTTATGAACTGGCCAAATTGTTACCACTTCCCGCTGCCATCACATCCCAACTTGATAAGGCCTCCATCATCCGATTGTCAATTTCATTCTTGAAACTAAAGGATTTCTCCGCTCAAGGGGAACCACCATGGCTGAAGGATAATCCAAATCTAGCTAAAAAAGGTATAGTAAACTTTACTTGAATTCTATAATGTACAGAACTCACTCAATATTCCACCCTCTTGGTTACCTTTCATAAAATCCCTTAATTGAAAAGTAGTAAGTCCTACTCAATCAAAACAATCTAAATCCACCGCAGCCGATCCTATTATATTTACATGAACAAGAAGATCTAAATTAAATCAATCCCACGGTCTATGCATTAATAAATGAAAACAAGGAAGGAAGGAAGAGGAACGGATGAATCAGTCAAAGTGATCAGTTTAGCAATCTCCACAATCTATCTCTGAAGGCTTAGTCGTGGATCATATCACCCTTTCTCCTTGACTCATTCTGGGAAAACATCTCCCGATTTACCCGAAAAAGGGTTATTTAACGAACCGAACTCTCATATCATCTTATTCTTTATTTATGGAACGGATTGACTACTCCAGGCAAGTTTGTACATCAGAGAATATACGAGTTGCTTGGTCATGGAAGGACAATTGCATTTTGTTTGCTTCCAAACTTCCAATAATCACAATCATGATTGTCATCCTTACGGTTAGTTGTCTGCCTGGACAAGTTATGAGAGTCTAGAGGCATGAGAGAAGATATATTGATGTAATAATATAAAATAATATGATGGGTTGGGGAAAAAGGGTGAGAATTTATTTAGACGAGGGAATCCCCAAAAAATATTGGCCGGATGATGAATGGACCGATCGGCTTGTATAGTCTTGCAGTTACAGTTTGCTTTCCTAAATCAAAGCGTCAAAGCCGTGTCCCATGTATTGTAAACCCAATGCAGTGGGTCCGTGTGACTGGTGGAAAGAACCGGTTTCCAATCTGGTGAAAAATAATAATGCACACTTGTTAGCTGCATTTGTGGTAAATTTACGATTTTTTCTGGGGATTTATGGGATATTTCTATCCTTTGGAATCGGAATTTATGTACCTACAAGCATACAGTATATACACAGTTCTCAATGTTGGCGGTGGTGGTAGATATAAAATTCCACCCTTTTGGTTAGCTCCTTATGTTTATATTTCCTTTCACTCACCAAATACCCACTTCATTCATTTCTCTCCTCTGGACTGGAAATTCGTCGAAAACTTGAAAAGCAAACAGTGTGAAATGTAAATCTAATCAAACACACTACTTAAGGGTAGACATGGGCTCTAGAGCATCAAGGTTGAATTCAAAATTCGGAAAACTATAGGATATAATAGAAAGGTACGGCCCTGAAAGCCCTAACTACCCGTAAGGTTCAGGCTTAATCCAATCCCAAGAATCTATGAATGTGCCAAATAGAATTATGGGCAACTTATTGTAAAGCAAACTCTCTCTAATTTTGCTGAATTCGCTTTTTCTATCTTCACCCTCAATCATGTCTCTCTACTTTAAGCCACTTTTTACAGAGTTAGTTCAACAAATCAGAATTTTTGTATAAAAAACACTCTCATGGTCTATATAATAAATGCTCACAAACTCACGCCTAAGTCCCAGAGGAGAAAAAACATCTCATCACTCTATCAGGCTCTTTATAGATTGATTATTTCAATAGGATTCCAGATTCTTTACTTCAGCTACTAGGTAGTCTTTGTATTCTGAATGGTGTTGATTTTCACGAACCCTCCCGTCGATACAAAATGTTGCCTATAGTAAAAATTCAAGTCCACCTAATAAACGACATCTCTAATAGAAATCCAAACTCAAAATCAATCGAATTCAAGGGGCTTTGACACTTATAACATTTCTTCCGAAATACAGCATATTTCTAGCCCCAAATAATACGTTGGTTGATTGGACACTGGGTCTCTTTATATAGTCACTAACTATCAATACTTGGTGAAATCTTCAAAGTGGACCCGAGTAATGAAATCATTTAATCCGCTACCTTCCTAACGAGACATTTGTAGAAAAATTTACCACAGAAAGTGGGATGCTTTCATGGACACGAGGTTAAATTAAATTACACCAAGTTGTACTGAAGAGTCCTCCATCCGCACTTTTTCTGCTTATACTGTACTTTTCCAACGGCTCTGACTAAATTCGGATAAACTCCCGCAACTGCTGCCACAAATAAACCGAATTTTCACTTCCCTTCTGCTTTCATTTTCCTTCCCGATAAAAAAAGTTGACTGATCCAACCAACACTAATATAACTTGTAAGTTGTAAGTTAAGGGTTGTTTAAAGAAAAAAAGTTACCCTTGTCTAGTCAGGATATATAGTTATAGCTGCTCAGGCCTTTGTAAATAAATACGTGATTCTCTGTGTCCGTCCACAGATCTGTTTCTTTTGAAAATAAAGTAGAGGCTCGGAATTACTGACTGTACAAGAGGTTATAACTCTAGAGGGATTTAAAGAAGAAAGTTGGCCTATTTAGCTCGTTACGATTCTCTATTCTATATTCATCATAGAGAGAGTGGAAAAATACTTGGAAATATTGCGTGGAAAAGTATGAACGATTTAAATATAAAAATTGACACTTGTCAGAAATTTTTAGCATATTTATATTACAATAAGCTGCGTATTCTGAATTCATAGTCTCTGGAGATTACCTACACCATACTGCATGTCAATTTTGACTCGTACTTTTCAACACTTTGAAGTCAAAATTTGATTGCCCTAAAGTTATGGACTACAGTAGATAGCTTTGTACAACAATACTCAAAGCTCTTGAAAGAATGATACGGATGCAGAATTTCTTCTATCAGATATCTTACCTTTTTATAGTAAAAAAAACTATTTTCAAGCACGTCTAGCATTTAACATCCGTGAAACCTTTTTGATGTCTTTGATTTCCAATAGATCTATAAAGTTTCCTTTTAAATTCTGACTTGTACTTTGTACTTTTTTGACTCTCAAGTTTACTTTGGGATTCGACTATTGAATTCTAGATTTTACTTTTAAAAAAACGAGTAGCAATCGGAGTCCATTCGAATTTTCAGCTGCCTTTCTTTCTTTCACCAAAATGCTTTTCTGCACTTGCATGATGTCGATTTTGGAGACGTTGATAGCTGGATGTGTGTGTGTGTGTATGTGAGGAGAGGGGAAGAAACGTCAGAAAGTTAATCGGTATTCAGTCGAAATTCGGTTCCCGTTCTTAGCAGTCTGAGGAGAAACGGGTGCAGTTCGTGAGTCGAATGAATGAGAGCCACCAGCCTTGTCCTCCAGTACTCCCAATAATTTCAATAGCAGCCCTATCCTCGTATTATGACATGTACTCCCTGGGCTATGAGGCATTATTAGAAACTTCTACGGTAGAATTAGCCGATCTCAAAGGCGCTCCCCTTTACAGTATGAAAGAATCCAAACAATCGGGATATTTCTATCCTAAATCAGCCCAGAACTTCTCATCTCTTGTCTGTTCTTCTTCATAAATATGAGGGAAGAAAAAACCTTCTTTTCAATTCAATGATGACAAAAAGACATAAGAAATAAATCACAAAAATCTGCTCTTCTATGTATTCTTGAGGTTGAGCGGGGCACAGTAGATAGAGGCTGGTTTTGTTTTTATAAGGAAGGACAATACTGATAATCATGATGTTGATGTTGGCTGTAGGAAGTTTGATAGAATTGTTGGGGTTGTTGTAGTTTGCAGAAGAATACAAGACACGGCTGGATCCTTGATTTCTTTGCGATGGGAGAAAGGAAAAGAAAAATGCATCTTGTGTTGACTGTGTCAAAACAGAAATAATCAATAGGAAGAATGTGATCTGTTTCTTAAGTCAAGATTCTCTGTGTTGTTCTCCTGATACGATGAGAGAATATAACAACAAAAATCCATTCACAGTTGAGATTTTGATTTTGACAAGCCTCTGTGGGCTGTTCTGTTTTGTATGATAAAACTTATTTTAAATCTCAATTTTCCTTGCGGTCTTCCATGGTGGTAAAAGTGGGGCTTGTGGCTGCCAAGAAAAATTTCCACCGTACATTTTTTATGAATATGCCCCCATCGAAAGGGCTTTAAGGATTTGGGCAAATCTCCTTGTAAATAGCTCTTTCTCAATCTCGTAAAAATGTTATTGGGATGGATTATGGATCAGAATTTCTGACTGAGAACATATTAGGCGTTGGCAGGCTGGTGGAGTAGAAGGATCGTAGGGATATTGATACGATACATCATCATATCATATCCATAATCCCAACGAATTTTGATGCCATAACAATTTATTTTAAATGAGGCAATAAGTCTCCAGACTTTCTATGAAACGATCCTTCACCATCCAGCTTTTCTTTTGTTATTTCCTACATAAATCCCAAAGAGAATTATATTATAATGGACCCTGTCTGATGAGCTTTATTTTTATTCATACGGACTTATATGGTCGGAAATAATGGGACAATTATGAATAACTGTTCTTCCAAATTGCCCTCAACACCCGGTAATAACTTTACAAATAAGAGTCTTCATCCAAAAAGTAAATAGGACGGTAATTGCTACCTTCTGGTTTTTTCAAACAAAAAATTCTCCTAGCCACCTCCACCTGAGGTAAATTGCCTCTGTGCTCTGTGGCCTGTACAAGTCTTCTCTATTATGTCTTGTCTCCCTTAATCTGACTGGTAGTATTATCTTGTAGATCTTGGAAACCATAAAATCTTCCTTGTAATTGATAAAAAAAAAAGTATTATGGCTTGTAGTGATATGATACCTAAATATGTATCCAATCATTACCCTCCTGACTGATACTAATCATAGGACGATTACGAATAACGGGGAGATTTGTTGAAAGATGCTTTAAAAAATCCTGCTGTCTTTATAATCACCAGCAATTTAAGTACAGCTGCCTTATACAGGAGCCAAGTTACAAAAATGCTTTACCGTCCATTTGGTGAAGCGATTCCCTAAATTTACTACGACCATTGTGAAAAATCTCCCTTGGTTTTATTTTGGTTTCTTACCAAGTAAATCCCAAATGTGGGCTTGTGTGTATAAAAGGGGGCGACTTTTCTGATGAAGAAGTATCTCGACTCATGTTCCAAAAGAACGGAGGTCAGATCAAAAAATTAGCTCTGAGTTTTGTCGCTACTTTTTTGGGAGTCCAAGTTGACAACTTAATATCCGGGTGGATGAAATAATGGTCGCACCGAGCTTTCCTTTGATAAATGTCCCGACACCAACACATTTATAAAACACTGATCAACTTGATTAATACAAACAACAGCTTCGCTCCTATTCCTCTCACCCTACCTAATTTATGATCCCAATACTTTCCCTCTTCCTTCTCTCGTTCCATTAAAATATATTTGTATCTCAAACATTTCCTGTTGCATCTTATATGTATCACATCGTATTCACAAACGCCCTTTAAGAACCGAGAAACTATATAGTATTACACCAGCATTTGGAGCTTTGGAAAATATTTGCAAGGAGGAATAAGGAACATCATTGCTAAATCATGAAATGGAATAAGTGTGACTACTAGGGAGAAAATCGTGGAGTTGAGCTCACGAGTATTTTCTAAAGATTTTCATTAGTTCATAAGGGCTAGGAAGACTGGATTCAATTCTCTAAGGGAATAAATAAGTTAGAATGAGGAGACAACTTACTAAACTTCTTGTTGTCAGCCAGACAGAAATTAAATCATCCTTCTCCTTTGCAAAATGATTTAATAGCTGCCCTCTCCAACTTCCCTTTATATATTATCTTTGTGATGATAAATTACTCTGAAATTAAATAAATTATTCCCACGGGTTCTTTCCCTCAAAGCAAATACTCAAGAGCTCGGGAATGGAGATGAAGAAAATAAGACGTGACTTTAATTTTGTGTTTTTTAATCTATTTATTTTCAGCAAATGGAAGACCTCGCTCCTCGGGAAATGCCACACTTGATCTCTTTGAGCAACATCAGGGAACTCATATTCTTCAGGTAAGATGTTTATTAGTTTTAGCTGGTGGAGTGTATGGAGGAGCTTAATTAAAGTATTTGTTATCACGTAATTAGGATTTACATTATTGTTGAATTAACAAGTTCATAATTTGTCTTGGGAATCATGTTAAAGTTAATTGCAGCTCTAGTTGAAAATTTCGAATGCGTGCTGCTCATCAAGTTTTGGAATGAGAAGATCGACATAATCGAGTGGTTGTGTTCTGGTGGCAAACCCTATTAGCACGACGATACAATCTGGCGTAAAGTTTCTTAACCGAGAAATTAGAAATTTACCAAAAGATTTCAAGACTGATTGCAATAAATCATGTCTTATCTCTTTTTAAGTACAGATAGCCTTTGAATTTTGAATTTCCTTATGCAATTATAATATCCCTCTGCGGTTAGGTTTGATGAAAGCCATAATTATTTCACCGGAATAAGTAAGTGAAGTCAAAAGCGACTGTAAAGCCCCTCCGGCTGAATTCTTTCTTATAGGGGGAACTCACCATGGACCTAACCTCCTAATCACAATTCGTCAAAATCATAACACCCTACAATTTAGCGGAATCTCTAATTCTAATTGCATGCAGCCTTGCTTACGTTAATTTGCCAGCAAGTTTTTTTATTACGATTTTATCCTCTGGTTTTAAGCATAGGATTTCCATGAAATTTACAGGAAGCCTTTGGTTCATCCTACCTCTAGCATTCATACGCACACGATTTGTAGTGTGAACTGTGAACTTAGCAAATAGTCTTGATAGTTGTTCGTTATCAAACTATAGAAGCTTATTATATTAAATAGATGAATGATTATGATAATAAGAGTCGTAGGATGACTTCTGATTTAGAACTGTTGTTTTCATCGCTCATCTGCTTACCACAATCTTTATGGTTGACGTCTAACATCAACATGACATGAGATAACCTTAGGATATCTTAATCCAGTTGTTGCTTGATTTATAACTTCCCCTAATTTCAAATACACTATCTTTTGTTTCCTGGTACTAAGGAATTAAAATGTAGGACCTCAGCGTTTGCACCTTGTGTATTCTTTACGCAGTGTCATTATGAAAACAAATGCGTACTGGTTTTGATATGCTAAGTATATTTAAAAAAAAATTAAATTCTATATTCTATCATATAATAATAATAATAATATTGTCTAATTACAGTCACTGGATGGGTTCGCATTCGCATTAGCAGCAGATGGTCGGTTCCTCTATATTGCCGAGACGGTGTCTATCTACCTTGGATTATCACAGGTGAGCTTCTTAGACTTTGTTTATCCAGTTTATTAGAGCTAGACAACTTAATTAAGGACTGAGTCATTTTGGTTGTCTTCTGTACCGTTTTGTTTAACTAACCCATCAAAATTTGGTAAATTAACTCCCTCTTAAGGCAGTAGTTTGACATTCAAACGACGCCCACATTTTGATATTTCTCGTTTCTCCGTTTTACCCCCCAAATGATTTCTTTTAATTGATCAATCAATAAATGAGTAATTAGATAGTATTAACTTGTTTCCTGTAAATTCGTACACATCACGAACTAAGTACCTTCAGGCTTTTATTTGAGATGATCAGAGGATGAACAGAGCTTTCCACATCAAATGTTTTATAAAACTCTTCAGTGACATCGTGTTTATGAATTTTAATTCTCACTACCTCAGGTTGAGATGACGGGGAGCAGTGTATTCGACTATATTCATCAACAAGATCATGCAGAGTTAGCTGAGCAACTTAATTTGGGCCTTGCACACGGCCCTGGTGCTAATGTTCCTTCTCCATCCGGATCTGAAGATGAATCTTCCCATTCCGCCACCAATAATCCTGATGGTAAGCCGAGCATGGTTTTTGCAAAGTACATTATAACTTGTATTAGTTATCACAACTAGATACAGTAGATAAGATATTTTCTAAAGAACTTAGGCTCCGATACGGCAATCTACTTTCGGAAATATTTCACGTATTTTCGGAAATCAGCCTTTGTAACGAAAGTCGTTGGGAGGGACAGTCCTGCAGAGTCACGGACCACTAAGTATTTAGTCTTGTTCTGAGGAACTTAAATTAACTTTGGAATGAGACATGCATTGCTAATTAAGGATGTGGGGAAAGTTGGGCCTTTTTCCATCCTATCTCCTTTCTTTAAGAGAAATTACAAAACTCTCTTTCATGATATAATCAAGGGAAAGGGATCACCAAGCTCACTAATTCTTCTTTGTTTTAACAAGTTTTGATGATTGAGAACGAGATCTGTAAGAAGCTTTAGACATGAGCTTAGTAGAGTGGATTTGAGACCGACCTTAGAATTCTCGAAGAGTAGAATCGTTAGGGTGAATTAACTCACTGTATTACGTCTGCTTCAACTTCATGGGCTACTTGATATTCAAGAAAAGTCCATGTTGACCTAGACTACGTTGGTAAATAAAAATTTCACATGTTTACGATGAACCAGGATTTGACCATATATTTTTTAGCAATAATGATTTTCCATATCGTTTTGCAAAGCCATCCAAAATTGATAAATTTTGTGTTCCTAGAGTTTGCACGCTTTATGGCTATTATAAATTCCACAGGACGAGGACTGTCCAAACAACTACTTAATAGTCCGTCAGCAAGATACATTTAGGAATTGAGATGAATGTAGAGAAAGTGAGCTTGATAGATAAATAAATGAGATGCTTAAGATAGAAGTCCTTATGAGCTATATAAACTAAGCTAGTTGACTTGCAGACATTTTTCATAAACTCGGGGGGTGAAGCTTGTGAAAGCAGGAAACTGAGCTAGATTGGCTCTAACAAGCCGGGTGAGTATGTTGGATATTGGACATGGCGTAGTTGTAATAAGCGAAGTCACAGGAGGAAGAAAGAGAGAGAGAGGTGTCATTTTTCGTGATTCGAATTATTTTTGAGACGGGTCATATCTCATGTTTTACTACGTGTGAACAATACCAACTAGAAGGCGGGTTGCATTGCATTGCACGATCCCATGGTGTTAAACCCAAGTCGGAGGGAAATTGGTGATCCGTGTCTGAGGGCGGATGGAATTGATGGCGAATCTCTTAGAGAAGGAGAGAAACCCTTGGACGTGACTTCTAAACATAAAGTCTCCCAGGAAATCTTCATAGTGTGTTTCCAGAAATACCGATCTATAAACCCACCCATCTCACATCCTTCTCCGTGGTATTTAATCTTCTTTCAGAGGAATACAAATATTATCCTGTTTTCATGCCATCTCTGCACATATTCTAAACTCAATTCATAATTAAAGTTGTCTTTTACGATGGTAGTTGCACGACATTTTCACCGTAACTCTGCGAGTATCAAATCCATAGATCAGTGGAGAAGGTTTAGATTTCTCCAAGCCAGATGACACAAGACATACAAGTAGGTAGATGAATGAGGTAAGTAGAAGATCCACTAAACTCGAAAGCTATGTCTTGCTAGGAGATCAAAAGGCCATCAGCAAGCATCCATGGCACTTACCTAAAGATCCATTTCTTCTCGGAGATAAAATGTAAATTCAAGGAGCAGAAATCCTTCAAGCCAAAATCCAACCACATATACCTTTTTGATTTAGGTATAAACGAGAAAGTCATGCTTGGACTATCTAATGCAATAAGTGCTAGGATAATATTATGCATATATAATGTTGCGGCTAGATGTACAAACTAGATTGATTGATTGCATACACAAGGCGATGCGCGATGTCGATCTATCTAAGCCTTAGCAAAGTGCCTGGGGTAGCTAATGCACGGCTACTGCTCTACAGTCTTTAGATTAGCTTGGAATATCGGAGATATTATTTTTTTCATATTAAGAGTTGGGTAATGTAGAGGTGAATTATAGACTCCGTTGACTCCCGTTAAAAATAATACGGGCTAGCAAAAAAAAACCTCGCCAAACGGGTGAATGTGTATTTTACTACTGAATAAAATGTCAGTGAAAATTTCTTACTCAATTTCAGTAAACTCCCTGATGACCCTCAGTAGTGCTAACTACAAAGGACTGGATCGAGCATTTTGTATCCGAATGAAGTCAACACTAACCAAACGAGGGTGTCATTTCAAATCCTCAGGCTACAGGGTAAGACAGATGCTTAATTAATGAGAGAAATACTGACAGTCAATTGTAGGTGTAAAACTAGTACGCTGGTAGTTTGAAGATTTTCGACTACATTCAAAGCTTGCAGTTGAACAATAAATAGTGGAAATCAATATTGTTTAAACTTCAGAAACGCAGAATTCCCAAGAATCCTTGTGCTGGCTTTATGTAAGCCAGTACGAGTAGGTAGAAACATTTCATGGTATCGGGTGTCGTAAACCAGCCACTTGTGAAGCCTCGAGTAATCGTTATCTCCATTGAAATACATAGTCCCACGGGTCCATTTAAAGGAAATTAAACAAAACTTTGAAGCAAGGAAACATTGTAAATTGTAAAGGGTTCTGTAGTTTAGAGACACAGTCAAGATTAGTGATCAAGCTCCAGCCAAGTCAACTCACACAGATCACATTACTACCGGTTAGATGTTTGTAGCACAGAGACACCCAATAAAACTTATTCCCTTCATTGATAAGACAGTGTGCTTAAAATTTAGCTACTATCATTTGTTTTAACAAAATATTAGGGATACAGGTCCGTAAAGTACACAAGTCCATTGTACTCGTTCCCTTGGATAGCCGGTTTTGTATTATTTAAAGCCAACCTGCCACTGCCATCGCAGAATAGAATAGGAACGAACCTCTAGCACAGCGGGATTGAATTTATTTGCTCAGTCTTAGTGGAACAGATATCTCCCCACTAGATTTGACTAATTTACATGACGCACCATAAGTGTATATCACCCCATATCAGTTTCCACCATGATATATTTGGATTTGCATTTATAAATGCTAATTCCCCTGGTTTACCTAATGAGGGGATTGGATTAGATGATTTTAGAGGATAATTTTGTTAACCCTTTATTCAAACATTATTCTGAGCCTTGTTTCATTCCTCTGAGAACACATTTTCCATGCTGGATGATTAAGGGGAATTGAGCAGGGTTCTTAATTAAGAGGCTTTGTTGGGCTGAAAAAAATAAAGTCTAATTGGCACCCGAACGTTCTATTGAGTTTCAGGTGAAACTTAGTAGACAAAAATTATTTGAAGGCCAACGTCAATTTATTTTATTTGTTATTCCACAGGTTGTTCTAGTTCTAAGCAGATTAAGGCCGCAGTATTCCTTTTCTCATTCGAGGAAATCTCCACCACCGTTGCTTGGAATGGTTGCACTAGCGATTGCCCTTCCACCACCATCGGTTCATGAAATCAGATTAGAATGCGACATGTTCGTCACCCGGGTCAGCTTCGACTTTAGAATTATTCACTGTGAACCAAGGTAAGTTTAATAATTACTTTCATGAAATCATTATAAAAAATTAAATTATCCTTTCCTTGGTCTTCTTACGCTAGTTATTTAATTTCCTACTGCTCAATCTGAACTACAACCTGCTGCCTGCTATTAATAAGAGCTTGCTTTAATTGAAAAATAAAATTAAGTGAAGAGCTTCAGCAACACTTTAAACATTTGTTGAAGGAGGAGACTCAGAAATTAAAATATTTTTTATCATAAAGTGATACCATCCGCTCCTCGTAGAGGTTCAAACCTTTCATATTTCAGTGTGTGGAAATGATCGCTTGAGATAAGAAATTTTTATTGCTTTGCTAGTGAATTTCGATAAAAATTAGCTCAGCACTGAGTACAAGTATTTGAAATACAAAATGCCAAGTGCCTTCTACTCGTATACTGATAAACACATAAGCCAAGTTAGTCTTGTAGAACTGAGAAAGACGAAGGAGCTGGAAAGGAAATATTCTAATTAACTTGACTCACCCTATTATTACAATTAGATGAAACTTTGAGAAAATTCTCTGGTCCAATTTGTACCTGGAGTTTAGGCTTATAATTATTTTAGGATTTCGTACAACTAGAAACATGTTATCAGCCTGAGAACATTTAATTATTTTATAATTACGGAGAACCCTGGACCATGCAAATGGTTAGAGAAAATAAAGACTCTGTGGTTGGTTGGTCACTGATCTAAATCAGAATAGGGGATAATTGCTGGTTCATTCGGGTAAATCTGCATCATCTTCGAATCATAATATCTTTTTATACTAAAATGAGTTAATCCCTGTTATTTTATTTGTAATTTAGCAAGCTATAAGAGTTTTTAGGAATCTTGACCAATTAAGACATATTTTTGACGAAATATATTTGAATATCATTTGTTATAGTAGAAAAATAAATACACTTTTATTTCCCTGCAAATCCTCTTCAAAACTGAACAAAATTGCAGCTAGAATTGTGCAAATAAGGAGATGAGCAAAAGTATATCCGTTCGATTCTTTTTTATTCAGTATTGTAGAAATTATATTCTTGGCACAACTTTATAAAAGATAGCACCAATTATAGCAGCAGATTGCAGAGGTGAGAACAATCTTCACGAATACAGAATTACTGAATCGAGCTTGTTTTTCTTAGTATGATTATAAGTAATTACCCGTTGCTGGTGAGTGGGTTCCCACCTCAGCATTTACCTTGTTATTTGGCTTCTTAATCTTGTTACTTTGATGTAGTAATGTTCTAAGTATACGGTGGTGTGGTGAACCGTGAACCTGAATAAATTACCGGTTAGCTTATTTTATCATATGAAACTATCAGCACTTCAGCTGAGTTGTTGACAACAAAATAATCATTACACTGGTCACATATCTCATGTAACATCACTCCTCAGGTAAACACTAAGGCTATTAAACTTGTCCAAATGTGGATACACTGCAGTTCTCATAGTCAAACCAGGGGAAATTCGAAAGATGCATTAAGAAATGAGGACTAATCTCAAAATAATCATGGGCGATAGTAAAGTCAGGGTAAGGCAGTAAATCCGTGTTAGCTTACGTCAACACTATTGCCAAATAATTATACTAAAAAACTCTCAAATCACAGCTATTGTTAGATGATTATTATTGGCCTTTCAAGGCTCGTGACTAAACTTCGTGATACACTCAGGTCGTGACTTTTGGCATCTGGTTGGTCATAACTATTTTCACCTTTGAGGTTTTCATCAAATAACGATTTGCACAATTTTTCCACACGCGGCTCATGCTGCTAACAATATTTACAACGGTCTATTACCATCATGAGAGAACTATAGAGATGCAAATGAGGAGCATGGAATTTCTGAAAATTTTCAAAAGCTTGGGACGAATCAGACGCAAAGGAAAGTGCAATGAAATGAGCAGCAGGAGCTAGACATAAAATACAATAATGTCTTAAGAGAGACGTTTAGGTATAATTTTCGAAATCAACATGAGATTTGAGCACACATTCAACAATGCCAAGTTCTGCCTATCCCTCCTTGCTGTCTAACTTGTAAATATTAAATGCCTTTTGAAAAATAGAGTATGATTTGCAACTCGTCTCTAGTCACATTCACACATCAGAGTTTAGTTGTTTGCCAGTAAGTTGGCACTTAATTATTATGCCGCTATATAGTATGCAGAGTGACACTATAATATATTTGACGAATATCCGTCTCAGCCCTCTCCCCTTGTTGTACTTGTATCTTTTAAACGCTTCAGCATGATTATTTTATATCCATCGTATGCTTGGTTGTTAGTGTGCATATTGACAATGAACTAATATGTCTGTTGGTTGGATTTGGATGATTGCCGAGTAAGAAAACGTAAACAAAGGTTGGTAATATTTTTATTTCAGAGTGTCGGAACTCCTGGATTATTCATCGGAAGAGTTAATGGGAAGGAATTTGTATGCAATCTGCCATGCTGAGGACGTGAGCAAACTGAGAAAATGCCATGTTGATTGTGAGTCCTTTGATGATCCCTGTGTGCATCCAATGGTGTAATCCTATGTATTCGAATTTCCAATCCTTGTGTTTGCATCGGAGGGTTTACTTTGTACGGTTCTTGAAGTTATTGGGAATTGGAATAGCATTAATCCTATGAAAATCAAATCCAATTCACATGCAAATTTCCACTAGATGGAAATAAATAGAAAGCATGGGAATCGGGAGCCCAAGAAGAACACTGTTTGCATTCTCAAATTAATAGTTTCATTTCATAAAGCTAATTTCACTCATTCATTGCCATAAATCCTTGCAGAGGTTAATTAGGGCTCAATTTCAGATAAATTCTTGGGGTAAAAAAATTTAGAGGCAGATTCAATCTTTCAAATGTACCCTGCAGTGATAACCTTAGAAGTTTCCATCACTCTCTGCCTTACAAATAGTTAAATGACTGTGTAAAATTTACTATGTAATTAGTCTAAAATGTTATATCTCTTTGTTATTTCCAGTGCTGGGAAAAGGTCAGGTCATGAGTCAGTATTATCGCGTGATGAATAAAAACGGGGGCTTCACGTGGCTCCAGACTTGTGCCACAGTAATTGTTAACTCCAAAAATGCTGACGAGCAGACTATCATTTGTGTCAACTATGTTCTAAGGTAAGAAATTCCGTAGTTAAAAGGTGTACAATTATCATCTAAATCAATTAGATTCATTAACCACTGTTTGAATTTGTGTGTTCCTTCTAGTGGGAAGGAATATTCCCACGTCATAATGGACAGTTGTCAATTGGAACAAGAATGTCCACCTGCTGTTAAGAAAGAAGTCATGGTGGATGAAGGTGACCGGAAGTCACCCGACCGAGATCAATCAGGTATGAGAGTTTTAAATTTTTTATTGGATCTGTCTTTTTGTAATTTACTACGGGAATTGACAATATGAGGCCAGAATCTTGTTTCATAAATGCTCAGGATCACCTAAGACGTTTGAAAAGGAGGTGATAGTTGAAGTTTAATTTGAAGGTTTACCTTTTCCTAAAGCAATAAAAAAGATGTGTACTGAAGTAATAATTTACTTGAAAGACATTGGTACTGGTTTCATCTCAATACTAGAAATTTCTTGTAAGTTGCAACTCACTCTCTGGCAAATAAAACGAGAAAAATTTTGAACTAGTTTTGTGATGCATCACATCGAAAATGAAACTAAATTGTCAAGTTTGGGGTAGACTGCAGACATGACATGAATACCTTCAGTATCTAAAGCCTTTCTTGTACCTTTACAAAGATCCGCTGTGCATTCAAAATTTAATATATTCTTTGTGTACGCAGATGGAAATGGACGAGGTCATGATGGCTTGGGTGGACCTCATAATATGGATCCCACAAAATCTCCCGGAGCTAGATCAGCAGCCGGGTCAGAAAGGTCACCAGACATCCGGGATAGTTGTGCTGGTCGGGAGCGAAGGGCTCCAAACGTATCTACCATCCCTGCACACCAGAGGCCAAATCCTAGTCGCCTTTCCGATGAATCATCTTCGGTAAGATTTTTTTTAGAAAGTATCGAAATGGATGTCCGATATTGAAGAGATTTTATTGCTTCCATTGGCATATGTCTGTTTACCTACCACCTCTATTGATCAGTGTTTTTTGTTAACCCCCCCACGTGTCCAAGATGCGTGCTTACACGACCTATAGGTAAATCGTGACCCGAAATTTCACGAACGTAAATTAGGTACGTGTCACGGACGTACAATAAAATACGTGAACATCATACTTATACCTTTATCTAATAGCATTGCACATTTACGGTGCAACACACTGAAATAGTAAATGGACACATATAACCCCGCCATGCACTCCAAACTCCAATACTTGTACGTGGCATTCGTTTTGATTCCAGTATTTGTATTTCAGGTGCTTCCCGACTCACAGCCATTGACCCCAATCTCAGCTTCAACCCCGGATCATCCGGATGCACGAACACCTCAGTCTGTCCGATCTCTTGATTCAGAACCCATGATTCCACCATCAGCACCTCCTGCCTCAGTTCAAGGGCCTGCCAAATCTGGCCGTAAACGAAAGAATGCCAAACAGAGCAATGCTGGAGCCAGCGTTAGTGAAACTATGTCAGGACTCCACAATACATCCCATAATCACAATCACACTACCAGCCACCTTTCTTCTCCATGTGCCAAACGCCAAATTATTGTACAAAATGATGTAATGGATGGCACACAAGGAAACCCAAACAACTCATCTCATGGACATAATGGATCTTTAACCGCTCCAGTTACTCCTGGCTCCGTTGGCCACGATAGTGCATCCAGTCCTCATCATAGTGAGACGGACAATTCCGGAGATTCTGCACGATGGCGGAAGATTAATCATCAGCCACAATCGTGGGATTCGACAGTAACGGTAATTCAGGATTTTCAAAAAAATACATTTAAAAATTATTAAAAAACATATCCAGTTTAACATTAAAAATTTTTATAGGGTGCATCAACAGTGAAAGACTTGGAGCAGGTGATGTCCAAACATCTGCCTGGTAGAGATTCAGACCATGTTTCTTCGATTGGAGCATCGGGAATAGATTTCAGTGCGGATTCACTACTTCGACAACAACCCGGGTCACGAACAGGATCCGCGATTCAATGGGTTGGTCCAGGGCAGGCTGGCCCTGGTTTACCAGTATCAGCCCTACTTCGGCAACTCTGTGCTTCCAGAGAAAGTGTTATTCGTGCCAATGTACAGGTACAAAGATCAAATACCATTCCTTAAGTATTAATATAATGCAGATTTTTAAAACAATCTATTTAAATTGTTCCTAATAGGCAGCAGCAGCTGCAGCTGTTGCAGCAGCACGAGGAGCAAGTTCCTATTATCCAGACATGAGTACCGTGCAAAACGCTCTTCCAACACCCCCCGGTTCGGATAACTACGTCAGTGAACCTCAGTTTATGCTAGGTTCTCATCAGAAATCCTCATCTGGTAGTGATTTTCCATCACTGGTCCCATATTCTACAGTATCGTCTTATGATTACCAACCAGCAATGACTCCACCGTCATCTGTATCACCTAGAGACAAGCCGTCATACAATTCAGATCCTTCTATCAATAGCTATGGAGATGCTTCGTCTCTCAGTGGTAGTAATACTTCTTTCAGGCCTCCCCAAAGTTATCTTGACGGGCCTGCTCAACCCTTACCTTTGAAACCTCAAGTTTATGGTTATCATCCTCATTCCACTTTAGAATCTCAGTATGGAACTCCTTTGACTGATCATACGCAATCTCAGTTTTATCCACCTCCTCACACAGGTTTTCATTTGTACCATCCTGGAAAATCTACCCCGTATGGGGATTTAAAAAATACTAATTGGTACTCAACAGCCTCCTAAAGTTTCATCATTAGGATTTAAAATATTTATGCTTGATTATGTTTAGGATAATTATTTCGTGCCCATTAAAATTTCGTGCGTTGAAATAGGACGGCATTTCTATAGTTGTATTCTACAGCTTGTTTTTTCTGTGATGAATGCATTTTTAATATGTGTTGTAATTAAGTAATCTATCGAGTTGAGAATGCACTACTGTAAGATCTAAGTGGTCTAACTATAAGAGACAAATTTAGTTCATTTTAACACGAAAAAAAAATCTCTTTATGATCTACCTAACTCTATACCATTCCATAATATTATATATTCATATCAGTAAAGATTAAGACAAAGAAGAAAAGTTGGACGGCAGTTTAGGCAGTTTTCTTTACCGTTAGAATATAATCTCGTGATACCTCATTTGTGTTTTATTTCGTTACACACACCTCAAAGAAACCACTTGCAAGAGCTCGGAGTTAATTTGCCAAGCTTTCAAGTATTCACCAAATTATTATAAAATGCCTAGAAGTTAAAATGAAACTGTAAGCTTTAATTCTTGCGGAAATGTACAGAATATGCTAATAATACGATTATATCAACTAGATTGCTGCTTTCAGCGATTGAAATACCATTCCAAAAGTACCAAAGGTTTCCTATTAGATACTGAAATCGAATATCCGTTTACATAATGTATACCTCTTAAATGTCTAAGCCGTTGTATGATGAATTGTAGAATCCCTTAATACTTATCGTTAAGGCTTTCAGCCTGTCATAGTATACGAATAGTTAATAGTGACATCCATGTGGGCATGCAATTCTCTTGGGTCAAAGTATTATAAAGCGATTGTATGTTTTCTTTTAATTAAATAATTTACTTTTAGCTTAATAAATTAGCTATTTCCATTAAATTTTGACGTTTTTTAGAAGACGCCAGTTAATATATCTTAAAATGAATCACAAGGTTAAGTTGTAAATATTATTGTAATTATATGCGAAACCTAATGTACCATTTTGATAATGTACCATATCGTTTGCCAATATCCTCTGCACAGAGTTGTTAGTTGTTCTGTGTCAAAGGTCGGTCGGAGTAGGTGCTTTAATACACTTTAATCATTCTAGAATTGTCACTAAACCGCATTTTTAGTATTGTTGCATTCCCTTCGGAAGTGTTAGTATTACTTATATAAATATTATATTGTAATAGTAGAGAAAAGTCCGCTTTATTTATTATTGGATTAAATATTTAGTAATGCTTAAGCTATCTTAATATTTTTAGGAGTAAGTAATACAAGTTCACATTCCATTTCCCCATGTTTACATTCCAAATAATTTTAGATTTAGGTATTTCGTGTAAAAGTTGTGAGATGTGTGAACTACCTATTTCAAATTATTGTTCGTATTCTCCGTCGTAGAAAACGTTGAATAAATTTTCAAAGTTGAACCGTTCGTCGTTTGGTATTCTGATTTGGATTTTATTTTTGTAGTGCTTTTTCATGCAAATTAAAAGTCTACTATACGCTTATTTTCCACAGCTCATTAAAAAGAGCACATTTGAGAATCTTGACAGAAAATTATTTTTCATTTTCATTTTCAGTGTCAGCCACCGAATCTAATGTCGTACTGGCAATTTCATCTTCATCGATGTCATTACTTTTGGTGATTGGTCGTTTATGACCTTTTAAATAACCCACGGATACCGGATTACCACAGGCTTTGTCAAATATTTTCATTTCTCTCATAATTTCTGAAAAGGATTCCTTCATTGCGTCAGCGTAAAGATTTTTCTTATTATTTTGCAGACTGGGCTTTCCATCCGCATCCTGTTTCCGGACAAATTTTGCCTGCCCACTTTTTTTTTGAAGCTGTTGAAGAAATTGTATTATTAAATAAGAAGGAAGTTTATCATCTGAAGTTGAAATGGATTTAAAACTACCTCATCGATAATATTTGTTCGCTTTGTTTTTCTCTCTTGCTCAGCATCGTGTAATTCTTTGTTCTTGGCTCGGAGAATCTCACCAGCTTTTTTCTTTTCAAAAGTGCGGCGTCGTATTGAAGGCACTATAGTTGCAAGCATAAAATAATGATAAGACTGCGCTCTGTCTCTAATCGCAAAACCTTATTGAATTTGTAATTGCTGGTATATATTAGTTATGACTGTACCAATTGCTAAATGCGGTGGGCTACTATGCTGAAATTCTCCTTCCGTTATCAATTCCTTCAAGCTGGAATGCGAGTCGATGAACTTCCAAAAGTTTTGACATCGATTTCGTTCATTAATTAAGCAATCGTTATTCAGGTTGGCGTTGTTAGCTCCAAAACTTATGATGAACTTCCGACGTCGGCCAGGTTCTTTGTGGTGACAGCAATCAGATGGTATAGCAGGTATGGGGACAACAATGTCTTCGTATTTAATGGGAAGCCGTTTCACTTCAGAGTTATACCATAATATAAACATCCAAGTTTAAGAATTAAGAATGAAAAATAAGCAAATTTTAAGCTAAAACATCTTAAAATAGTAGGGAATGTTTTTTAAAATTTCGAACCATTTCTTAGCATTTCGTTCCTTTTGATTTGCATAGTTAGCCCTATTTCATCATTTTCCAATCGGTTTGATCGGCGAGTCTTGGATTTGTTTTCAAAAATATTTTGATTTGTTTCACAACCTTCAGATTCAAAAACCTTGTGTATAGTACAAATTTGGGATGAATTGTTGCATATATAAATCATTAAGGATTGGAAAAACAAAAAGGAGCAACAAGACTTAGAATTGCAAGTACTACAACGTACTATAGCACCGTTTTATATAGTCGGCGAATTCTGATAGGTTATCGAGATCATCATAACCACCTGCATCGGACTTGTCTATTTGAGGTACGAAGCAACCATTATACATCTGAAAGTCGTTCATGGTGAATCTGTGATGGATCGATTGGTCGAGTTCAAGGTATTGATAGAACAGACGAAAGGCAGTTGGTCGAGTTTTAATATAATTGATGTATCACTTGTAAAATTATAATTTTGATCTTGAAGCAAAATGGTTTTGAACACTTTCAATGGCATTTTTTTATGTATTAGCATAAATAGTTATGATTTTATGAACAAGACTCTTTGCCTAGGTTACAAATTGCGATGGATTTCCAGAATTTTAATCATTCTAAACCATATTTGTGGGGACCAAGGTAACTTTACTTTCTGCTTTCGTCATGCAAGTCAACCTTATGCTTTCCAACAACTTTACGGTCGCAGCGTTTCAGGATGAAAACTTTATGGTTTAAAAAGGTCAAGTTCGGTAACTATAGTAGGGTCGGCCAACTCCTTTGGACTTCATCGTATCTTGCAAAACTTACCAACTTATTCTTTGGTGGTTAAATTTTAATGTGACTTTTAAAATTGATGTGAATATAACTATCTACTTAAGACTGAATTAAGGCGTATGCACTATTGATATTTGAAACTCGGAACTTGTAATGTTTAAAGCTCATAATGAATTGAAACAAATGGATGAAATTTTATAAATTATAATCAAATTTTTCTGTATGCATATAAAAACGTAAGGATTTTTTAAAACAAACTTCCAAATATTAGTCAGAAAACAATAAAGCGTGACTTTAATATATTTTTATGTTGCTAAAGCTGGTATAGCCCCCACTAGTTTATTTTTTCTTTCTGCTTGCTCATGTATAGGAATTCCTTTGTTTGTCCATCCAAAGTATCTGAACAACCAAAAAGATCAATTATCATACTCGTTCTGAATCTTTATTAAAATTGCGACATAGTGTCCAAAATTGAAATATAATAGCATAAGTAGATACTTACGCAAACAATATCATGGGAGGTACTGTGAATGCAGCCGAGAGGATGAAGAATGCCCCAACAAAGTTATCAAGGGTCCCTCTGTATATAGCGTTGTAAAGAGGGTTGCCCCACAGAGGGGTTGTAGAATCGATCACTGCGATGAAAGCGTTTATTTTTCCCATTTCCTCCACAGGTGATATTTTGGAAATCATCGTCCTCGCTGCTATTATCATAGTCCCATTAAGGATATCAACAACGGGTGCTAGAAAAGATCCGCTTTTATTAATTGCAGATTCACATGCTTCATAAAAGCTGAAGATATTTTAAAATTCCATACCTATGTACATCATTAGACCGGTCGTTGCAAACGCATAAATTAAACTTCCACCAATCTGACTGATACACGATATGAATCCAATTTTCCAATCCTTGAGTTTTAAAATTTTAATTAAAAGACCCATTGATACAAGTCCACCTAATTTTTAGACAAATAATCCATTTATTATTTTTTTTTTTGGGGTGGTGTTAATTTATCTTTCTCATTTGATGAAAATGCTTACGTACCAACAAATGCTATTAACATTCTGAAAGTTCCATACTCTGCATATGTTGCAGTGCCCCAGCTCAATTTATTCCTAACGAATAGCATCAGCACTGCGTCTTCCCCTGGAAAATTAACACAAACAATTGTTTTGTAGCTGCTAAGTCTGTTTTAGAAAAAAGTTGAATGAATTGATATAGTATTGAATTGTTACCTTGCATAGGAGCCATTGTAAATATTAAAATAACGACTAATAAGTACAACTGAGTTCGAATCCCATATTCTCTCTTTTTAAAGAAAGCTTTTGCTGACTCGATGACGTTCTTAAAGTTAAATATATTCTTCACAGCTTCTAATTTGCTATCCTTTTTGTATCCGCATGGATTACTACCCTTTTTAGGATTTGGCATGAAGAGGAGAATGTAAACGAATGAAGCGACAGCAAGTCCACCACCAATTCCAAAAATGAAGTAATAATCTTTGCCCTGTCTTTTGAGGTGACCTCCAAGAGCTGACCCAGCAGATCGGCCAAAAGTTCTAACAGCAGTTAGAATACCTACTCGGATCGTTCGTTCTTTCAGCGTTGTTGTGATTGATACAAAACTATAAACAACCATACTGATGGCGATTCTCCCTCCCGTAAAAGAGCCCGGTAGCGTGGCGAAAAGAGCGATTATCTGAGCATTCCAGGAAGAGTAGTATACGCACAGAAGTAGACCCGCGTAGCGAACTATTACTCCACCGATTGACATTAAAAAAGGTAACTTACACCCGTACACATCAGACCATGTTCCCAAGAGGAGTGAAAATAAAATTGGGAAAAAGTTTTCCACAATTTCACTCCAAATCCCTATTTCTGAGATAACTTTCTCGATTTCTTTCTCTTCAATGTCGTATACTTCCTTCATTCGTCTGCAATTTAAAAAAAAAATACCATTACAGAAAAACCCAAAAGTTGGGCCGAAAACATGTTAAATAAATTCAATAAAATTCATAGCACTTACTTGTTAGTACCCATGAGTACGTCACAGATTGTGTCATTGTATCCTTTGTTAATACGACAAGCCCTATCGAGTTGAAGATCATTTGCCATAATATTCCCCATTACTGAAGCAGTCATGTAGATCAAAAAGCCTGGCTCCATTCGCATTTGCCTGAGGTAGTGAATGATCTTTTGAAACCTGCTCCTTTTGGCCTCAAAGTATTCTGATTTATCAGATTCTCCGTCTTCGAATTTCTGTTTTCCAGGATTAGAAGAGTCGGATGATCTTTCAGACATACCTGAAGAATCTGTGGTGTTATTGGTTCCATACTCGGCTACGATTTCCTTGGAAGTTTCCATGTTATAATTTTGGGGATTTTTGCTTATTTTGAATATTAACTATTTTTTCAATCGTCAACCATTCAATGTTGAAAAAGACTTGTGGATGTTTCGGTCGTGGCAAAATTTTGCCAAACCCAAGTCTGTAATCCAACAAATTATGGAAAACTCTCCAAAAGCCAATAGTTCAATCGAAAACTCGAATCTGATTGACATTTACAGTCATTATTATCGTTCAACAAGCTAGAGCGATTATAACTTAATCTCGATCGTCTTTCTATTTAATTTTCCCTACATAATTGTTTAATGATTGTGACATTGTATTATAAGCCATGATTAATGGAAATGGACGCCAGTCTCATACATTTCGCTTCAGTTTGCATTCTCAGCATCGATATCTTATCAGATTGAATTCAATATGCCTACGTGAGATTTGACATGTTATTTAATTCTCATAGACCTTCATACTTGAATATATTTGAAAACAATAACCAACACCATATGTACCTGAGTTTGACGGTTAATCTGGTACACCTACGGGACTTACTCCGTCCAGAGTTCATGTTGAACGCTAATCATGAATTTAGAGTTCAGTCCATTGTACATCAATTGTCTTTTGAGGACAATTGTATCAAATGGCAAAAGAGGTGCGCTCAAGTAATATTAAATCAACGATGAGATGTAATGGACATTTAAACATATTTTGAAACCCCTAAAATCCTTTCAACCTCTATATTAAATTTATTAAATTACAAAGCATCTTGAGATCAATATCGATAAATCAATTTGAATCCAGTTGAAATCAATCAAGTTTGTTAAAATTATATGAGTCTTCATATGGTGGGAGGATATTATTGAATATATTCAATTGCATTATATTACTGCAATGAACATTTGGATAACATTTAACATTAATGATCGCCATGATCGGATAATTTTCAAGCGTCAATGGGTGGAATTCGTGATTCCCTTGCCCTCCTCTCAATTTATAGCATTAGTTAAAGTTCTGGTTATCCAATTTTTCAAAATTAAATGTTAACAGCAGCAACATCTATTTAGTGAAGTACATTACTAATTTAGTAGCTCGAAGATTACTCACTCAGTTATTTGATAGTTAGTTGTCCTCAGTTTAACTGTATAAATAAGTTTTTTAAATTTAATCGGACTTCCACTTGAGCAAGATGATCCTGAGTGGGATGGAAACTTTTATCCGACTTTATTTTATTTTATTTTTTAACTTTTTAACAATTAATTTCCAGTGTCGAATTGGCATGATAACTTTATCATTGGTGATCTTTAAAAATCCACTTTGTACGCCTAACATAATTGCATTGCAATTAGTTAACGGTATTAAAGCCACTGAGGACTGAAAACAATGGAATTGAGCAGTTTTCAGATTTGGCAGATTCTAACAACCTTGTAGTAAAAAACATATTAAATTAGTAACATGTACTTCAAGGAACCAGCATTATGGTCGGTGGTCGTTAGATTAACGGTATATTCTGTGAATGATTTTGTATAAACTTTAACAAGTTTGCACGTTCTTCAGTACATCAGTTAACAAAACTCAAAATATATTTATAGTTTAGTTCATTTCATATGCATAAGCCGTAAAAACAAAAGAAATATAAATATCCAGAATTTACAAGATAGACCAACAATATAATTAATTAATTGTTCTTGATTTCGAAAAGCTCCAGAAAATTCCATGTTAAAATTGTATTGTCTAAATTCTGCAATATAAATGGATTGGGGATGTAGCTCAGTGGTAGAGCGCTCGCTTCGCATGTGAGAGGCCCCGAGTTCAATCCCCGGCATCTCCAGTAAAATTTTTGCACAAATTTCATTTCTAAATATTTTGTGATCGATGTCCTGGACAAGCTATTGATTTTGAAATACTAGAACTGAACCCTGAACTTGAGGAGTTTCCTTTAAAATTTTTGTATGATGAGACCAGCAGACCTGTCACGAAAGCCTGGCACGAAAGTCACAACTTAATTTTGATCTGTAGAATTACCATTACAAAATGGTCAAATTAACTTTCGCCTTTAGTTTTAGTCCACGTGCGTCGGTAAGTAGTATGGTCCTTTATAGTTCCAACGAAAATTCCCCCCCCCCTCCCCGGACTCAATAACTTCATTAGACAACGCTTACAGTAAAAGTACAAGTTCAAAAACAATTAGCAATCCTTTATTTTAATAGCGATATTTTAGATTTCAACTTCAACAAAAGTTTTAAAATCCTAACGAAGTTATTAAATTTTCGAAAAATCACTAACTAATTACTCGATACATTCATTCAATTTTTATCATCAAGTGATGTGATCAGTAATAAATATTTTATCCGACAGTTTATATACGTCATTATATTATACTACAGCTAATCTAGACGCACACACTATGTTTAAACCACTTACAGAATTTGATTTTCAATAATGCACACGGGAGGGGTTGGAAAGCTAATAAAAGTCAAAACGGTAACTAACTAATGCGAAAAAGAGAAAAAGTAAACATTATTTACGCAACTTACAAACTCAAAATGAAAACAATGAAAAACAACCTTTTCAAAGAAAATGCACTGATGACTGACTTATGAAAAAAAAACAATGAGTGTCTGTGAAACCACTCTTAATTAATTGGGTTACATTCAGAAACCGTTCTTAAGTAAATAATTGAAGCAATTTCACAATGTACATTGATATTTTCCGTGTTTAGTCACATAGTTGGTACGCGTACAAAATTATGTGGGAGTATGATACAGTTGACGATATTTCTTGCGGAATGAGGCGAAGAGTCTTCAAAGTATTTTTACTAGCCCCAAAGGTCTTCTGAACGTCCGAATTTGTAAACCAATCCACTAGCAAAGATGAATAAGTTCTGCAGGAATACAGCAGCTCCGTACCACTTGTTACCAGCATCTGTAATTCAACGTCAAATTATTCTTTTAAAACTTTGACAAGTTATTTCATATAAGATTAAATGTTTTCTGCCCATCAACCACCCACCCAATAAGTGAATGAAATTATATTTTAGAAGTTATTTTAAGAATTATAGTCCTAATGCATAAAACATTTGAACATAGACTAAGAGATTTGAATCCTTGGAACCTGGAGTAAAAAACATAGGCATGTGTAATTGAGTGTGAAGCATCTACTTAAGCTACTTATACACTCAAAAAACTATGTTTATAACATGATTACAGATAAACATGAAAAGCATGGTAAAAACAAACTAATCTCTCTGTACTTTATATAGAGTAATTTTTATGGTGTTTTGAAATCGAAAATACAATAAAAGTAAAGTCCAAAGTTCAAAGTTTAAAAAAAACAGTTCTGATACTCTGAGACAATAGACAATAAAAACAAGAGCTTAGAACTGTTGACCGTGGTTTTTAGCCTGTTCGTTGGGGCTTATATGATCACCGTTGTCCGTCCGTCCGTCCGTCCGTCTGTCCGTCTGTATGCCTGATAACTCACGAAAGGGTAGACCTAGCGTCACCAAATTTTACACACAGGATCTTTGAAACAAAAGAAAGGCTAAGTTCGAAGATGGGTCAAATTGGTAGATAGTATGACCCGTGGGGGTCGATTAACCGGTGGGGGTTTCTGATAACTTCTAATAGGTTTTAACTTAGAGTGATTAAATTTTGCATATAAGTTCTAACTGATAAAACATGATTACTCATAACATTTTATGCAAATAAAACTAAGGATTGACCCGTTGGGGTCGATCAACCGGTGGGGGTTTCTGATAACTTGGACCTAGAATCCTGTAATTTGGTACACTCTTTCTGGCACCCAAACCGAAATTCGACTTCGAAGATTGACCAATTCTGTCGATGGACTAACCCGTGGGAGGGGTGGCCCCTAGTGGGTTTTATAAAAATCATGCTAAACCGACTATGAAACCACGACAAGAAAAATGGACCATAATGTATTCAGAAAAACTGTCATCCCTTGCAAGAGATGTTGGATTTGGAATTTTCATAAAAATTGTCAATTGGTCGACCAATGTGGTCTATTTTTGACCCTAGTGGGTTCGTTAAAAATTGCCTGAAAACCCTCATTTTAAAATGAAACTCACGGAAAATCGAGGGATTCGAATTTCATTTTACTTTCTAAATATTGACCAAAATATGTTTAAAAAAATTATAAAAATTAAATGGGACATATATGCCAACAGATTCAGAAGTGGTCGTATATTTAAACGAGGAGAAATTTAATTTCAATCTAATCAATATGACATCCTCTACGGTAACAGTATGGCATTGAAGAGCAAAACCCTCATTTTAAAATGTTACTCACTGAAAATCGAGTGATTCGATTTTCATTTTATTTTCTAAATATTGACCAAAATATATTATTGAAAATTATAAAAATTAATTTGGACATGGATGCCGATAGATGTAGAAGTGTTTGTATATTTAAACGACGGAAAATTTGATTTTAACTGAATCAATGTAACATCATCTATGCAGCTATGGTAACTGTATGGTCTGGAAGATCAAAACCGTTGATTTGAAATGCTTCTCACGGAAAATCGTGTGATTAAGCTATAAAATGGAAAAAATTGGATTGAAGGAGGTTGGGGTTGTAGTGTTTGAAGATTTGCCTGAAGTAACAAAATTTGGTACAAACGAACGGGCCTGTAGTAGCTGCTTGGAGTAGGTTTTTT